>WBMY01002474.1:0-77554 GCA_013397315.1 Donacobius atricapilla
GGGGAGCCCGGCCGGGGCACGGCGGGGGGGCCGGCGGCGTGCGGGCAGCGATGGAGGCAGCAGCGCCCGGTGGGATGGCGGGGATGCCCGGGCGGGAGGCGGGCAGAGCCCGGGGAGGGATGGAGGGAGGGAGGCAGAGCTCGGGCAGGGATGCAGGCAGCGCCCGGGGAGGGAAGGAAGCTCTGCCCAGGCAGGGATGCAGAGGATGCCCGGCGAAGGATTCGGGCAGTGCCCGGCAGGGAAGGAGGCAGCACCCGGGAAAGGAGGCAGGGAATGCCCAGAGCGAGCCGCAGGAATCCAGCAGCGACACCGGCTTCTCCCGGGGCTCTGGGGAGGCGCCGATGGGAAAAGACCCTCCCATGTCCCCCCTGCAGTGTGCTGGGTGCAGCGCCGTCACCCCTTCCCTCCCCGGCGCCCCCGGCATCTGTGCTCTCATGGCCGCCCCGGACGAGTCCCACGGGCCAGACTCCTTCGGGGGAGGTGGGCAGGACCCCTCCCAGGGAGTCTTCCCCTCCTCCGACGCTGCTGCTCGCTGCGCTCTTGGGCACATCGCTTCACCTCCTCCTGTGCCTCCCCTGGCCCGCGGGCGGGGCTGGGGGTCTCTCCGTGCCCGGGGCGGGGGGGACCCTGAGCCCAGGATGCTTGCAGGCCCCACCAAAGGAGGGACATTTCTGTGGCGGCGTCTGCATTTTTGGGTCACCCCGCACGGAGCGTTTACCTGCGCGCTGGATAGAGGGAAGATGCTGGCTGCACCTCCAGGGACATGGTCCAGGCCCCCGGGACACGCCGCTGATGGTCTCCCCGCAGCTCTCTGCTCCTCGGAACAGACCCCAAAGCCCCTCCGGCTCCCTGTGACAGCAGCGAGCCCCGAGGTGTCTGCACAGGTCTGGCTGCGCTCACACGGGCTTGGCCGAGCCCGAGCACCGGCGGCAGCTCAGCCTCGTCAGCACCTTCGGCTGGGAAAAATCCTCTCCGGGGGCTCCGCTCCAGGCTGAGGAGGGGGTGCAAGTGGAAACACAATGTCCTGGGGGACAGGGGGATGGCAGGCACAGCCCCACGGCTGGGGGGGCACAAGGGCAGCTGGTGAAACGTGCCACAGCCTTGGTGCCACCCTGGCATCAGCGCCAGGCAAAGGGGGTCACAGCCTGGTTACCCCGGGGCTGCCGGAGATCTGGGCGTTATCTCCCTGCAGAGCCGCCCCACGCTCGCAGCAGGGGAATATTTCCGTGTCCCGGGGGTTATTACCAGCCCGAGGTGCTGCTCCCCTTCCTTCCCCGCAGCGCCATAAAGCAGCGCCGAGCTCTGGAATGTTTCTGGGAGAGCGCAGGGATCGAGCTGCACATGAACTCTCCCGCACAATTCAGGCTCCAGCCTCGGGGCTTTTTTTAGCAGTTCCCTCCGACATGCTCTTCAGTTGCAGTTTTATGTGTGAAATTTAATATACGGGAGGGGGGAAGGGAGTGGGGTTGGATCCCAGCACGTCCCTGCTGGCTCGGAGGTTTATCCCAGTCTCAGCGACACGAGTCCAAGGCACACCTCAAATCCACCATCCAAGAGCTCCTGTGTCCCGGTGTGCAGGTGGCAGCAGGGGACAGGCAGAGCTGGTGGCTCAGGGGGCTGTGGTCAGCTCCTGCCTCCGCGACATCCAAAATCCTCACCTGAGATCCTGCCTCTCTCCACACCCCATCCCGTGCTCAGGGCCCTGCTGTCACTGGCACAGAGCAGGATGGTGTGAGGCCAGTGGGAGCAGCAGGGATTTTGGGGAGCCCACCCAGCACAGTAGGATTTGTTCCGGCTCCAGTCAGAGCAGCAAGGAACAACTCAGGAGGTCCCTGTCCCACAGCTTGAGCCTCAGGAGTGGGGAAGGCAGTGGGGACCAAACCCCCCTGGCAGTTCCCAGCGCAGGGAGCATCACCCGTGTCCCCTGAGCCCCACGGGTGACACTGCTAATGACAGACGCAGCTCCCAGGGGGTCGGTGTGTCCCTGCTGACAGGGCACAGCGTGTCTGCAAACCCACGGCAGCAGCAAAGACCAGCTTCTCCTCGAGGAACCTCTGGCGGAACAGGGAGGAAGAAACCTTCCCTTTGCCACAGGACATGAAGGGACAGCGGCTGACAGGGCAGAGCCCTGAGCATCCCACGGCAGCTTCTGTTCCTGTTGGGCCAAATGCTGCTCCAGGCTCACCCCCAGCAGGGAACAATGATCCCATCCCAGGCACACCAGGGATGCATGAAGGGACACAACAGCAAGATCAGGGACCCCAAGCCAGTCTGTCATTGTTACCTGACACCATTTTTACTTGACACCATTCTTTAGAAGCACCTGCTTCTGATACAAAACCATCCCAGTGCAGGGCGACACTGGTTGATAGGGTACCTGCCCTCCACAGAGGGTGGAAGTTCCCAAAAATCCAGGTGCTGCTAAGCCAAGGCTGGGCAGGGTGAGGGAAAAGGTTACCCTGCTCCAGAGCAACACCCCCCAAACCTGCTGTTTGCTCTGTTGGATTTCTGGCCACTTCAAGTACTGAGTTTGGGGCTGCCCAAGCTTGGCTGTGGCCTGGCAGAGCCAGGTTTTGCAGCCCAACCCATCTTGCTTGAGATGGGACCAGAGGTGGCAAAGCCCTCTGAAAAACAACAGCACCAGTGCAAAGCAATCCAAACACATCACTGACTCCCAGGATTTTATCATTTCACCACAGGGAAAGCAGGTCACACTACACACACCTGGGGCCCCAAAAGGGCTAACGGGGTACATCCATCTTCTGCTCCTCATCTGAATCTGTCCCTGCTGCCCTCTGAGATGAGGAGAAGCAGCTGTTGAAGGAGCAGGGAAACTTGCTGCCTCCTCCACCTGCAAGCCCCAAATTTGGGGGGTCTGTGCTGTAGAAGTGGGTGGTGGAAAAAGAAGCTTGGTGAGTAAATGGCCTCCATCCCACCAAATCCAGCCTTCAGCCCTGCTGCTCCCCTGGGCAGAGGGAATGGCTCCTCTCCCCGTTCCCACAGAGCCACACGCAGCCAGAGCCTCGTGGAAATGAGTTTATTGACACGGAGGGCAGGTAAAGCCTGAAGAGCAACACGAAGGGAACACTCGAACGAGCAGGAGCGGAGGGAACGGCACCGAGGAGCCCGGCTCTGCCCCGGGGTCAGACTCCCACCCCCAAAGCTGGGAAGGAATTTGGCAAGAGAAGGGGGTGCTCAGCAACCCCTCCCCACCTCGAAGCTCCATTCTCCTCCCTGCCCCTACACAGCATCGCACTCGGTGCCACTGGTGCTTCCTTAATTGCTCTGTTAATGATTTTTACACTACACCCGCAGGGCTTGGAGCAAATCACCTCCCAGCACACATGGCAGGGCTCAAGGGCTGGGTTGCTCCAGCTCTGCCCCACTTTTTTCTCCCCAGCCAGAGCACAGGGGCTCCTACACAGGGACACCACCTTCCTTCCTCAGGCTGGTGCAGCTCCTGGGCCCTGCTGGAGCCTCTCCCAGGACACTGTGACCTTTTCCCAGCACTGGTTTCTTGGCTGCAGTCAGTGCCAAAGCCCTGATGAACGATCTCCCACCGTGAAACATTGATTGACTTTGAAAGTGGCATCGAAAAGGACAACAGGGGGTTGCTACATGCAAGAGCCTTGTTAGCTGGGGAGGAGATGTCCAAGCATGCTGGGGAGGGCGCGGCCGTTCTGGATTGGGGCTTGGATTAAGCAGGACAAGCTGTGGATGGAGCAGGGACATGCAAGAGGCTTTGCTTCCACTGCTGTTGCTGCAGCACGGAGTAGTTGCAATGGGGCGAGTCCACAGCTGTGGACTGGAAGGGAAACAATCCTGGCTCTAAGGGACAGGTTGGAAAAGATGGGCCAGGGCATGGGGCTGCTTGGGACAGGGACTCAGAGCAGGAACCTGGCTGGCTCTGGCCACCGTGCGTCTCTGGGCATGAAGAACGGAGCTGCCAAGAGGAGAAACACTTCCACGACCTGCTCCACGCAGCCCAGCTGAAGCTGGATGCCCCAGGCAGGCAGGGAGCAAAGGCTGCCAAGCCCAAACCATCTCCCACCATGCCCCAGCCTGGGGTTTGGGGGCAGCATGGCAAGAGGGAGAGGCACTCTGCTCTCCTGGCATCCTGGGGCACTGCCAGCAGCAGCCCCTCTCTGCAGGGGCCTGGCTGACACCCGCAGCCCTGCTGGGAAAGTGGCATTGCCACGTCTGGATGTGCCACCACGAGCCGGGGAATCGCTGGGAGAGGGGGGCACAGCTCAGGGATGGCTGAGAAGGCAGCTCGGCCTCAGCAGGCACGGAAAGAACGGGAGGAAGAGGGGCTGCACATGGGTGAGGATGCAGAGACCACACCTGGAGCTCTGGCATGAGCCTTTTGCTCTAAGAACAGGCTCATTTCCTTCATTTCATCCACTGCTGCCCTGCTACCCATCCAGGCCTGCAGCTGCTCCCCACACAAAAGCAGCCTCACTCCTCAAATCACCAGCTCATGAGGCAGGGAGATGGCTGGAGTGAAAACACCACCGAAGCAGGGCCAGTCTGCCAGCACAAGAGTATGAAAACCCTTCTTTAGGGCTCCATCCCCCTCCTTGGACCCAATGGTGGCTCTGTTCCTAATTCCCCGAGGCTGTGCTCACCCTGCCAGAGCCCGATGTCCCTGCAGGGCTCCCAAGACCTCCTTGCAATCCTTCCTTCCCTTCAAGCCAATTACAATAGAAAAACTCAAAACCAAAAAGTATAAAAATATAAAATAAAGTGCAGTGTTACGTTTTCGACACTTTTGCCTGGTTTTAATGAGCGTACGTGTGGTTTTTGCTCGGTGTTCTTCTGTTTTTCCAATGAGCGGTTATTTTACAAAATCCAAACTACACCTAAAGCCATTTAGAAAACACTGAACATTGGCACAAAATGGAGAGAAGCCCACGAGAACGGATGAGTGAGGGGCGAGGGGGACATGGGAGTAGTTTGAAGCAGTGGTTACAAACTCCATGGACGCTAAAAATACCGAAGGGGTTTGCTCCCTATCATCGTTAGCACGTGGATACTAATTGCTACCTTGTTTAATCAGTGCCTTTGACTGAAATCCTACACATGAATACAGCTGCTGCCAGTTACGAGTGCTTTTCCCCACACTGGCGGTGAAGGAGGCTCTGGGGACCCCTTTTTCCCCCCTCCCTCTGCAGGGTGAGGCACAGGCTCCATCTCCTGTTAGTTTTTCAAGATGGCATCGTAGGCCTGGTAGATGTACTGGGACACTTCTGGAGCTCGGCATTTCAGGGAGAGCTGTGGAGAGGAGAGGAGAGGTTAGTGCTGGGGCAAAGGGGGGCAGGAGCTTCCTGCCACGGCCACAAGGAATGGGTTGGACATGGCTGCTGACAGTCACACAGAATATTTCTCCTGCTTTCTTCATCACCAACCTCAAACTGCCCTTTCAGAGCTTGTTGCAAGCAGGAGGAGGAGAACAAAAGTAAACTCCCACTGTGGGGTTCCCAAATTTCTCAGGAAATGCAGGTGGCCCCACAGGCAGGAGGAAAGGGGACATGGTCCCAAACTGAAACAAGGGACCTGTGCTTCTCCTCAGGCTGCAAATCACAGCACTAAACCCAAGGGCTTCTAAGGATCAGCTGCTCAGTCCTGATGGACACAAACTTGGCTGTCACTCCTCTCTAAAGCAAAGATCAGGCTGACACCAGGCTTGCAGCATCAAACCTTGTGCAAACACTTTAAATCACCTTCCAACGCTCACATTCACCCCGCGGCTCCCCAGACCACAGATTTCTCCTGAAACTCCTGGCACAGCTTCCAACAGGAGAGATAAATCCTCTGATACCAGAGACACACAGGTCCCTCAGAAGGGCAGTGAAGCCCAGGAGAAGAGTGACAGGGGTGCACGAGGCAGGACAGAGAGCGCCTTCCCACCAGCCACGGGCTGCTGCCAGCACAGGGCCACAGACAGCCGGGAACACGGCAGGGCATAAATTTCCCCTTGTCTATAAGAGGGGGAAGGGCACCCTGGCAATGCTTCCTTGCTAATATCTCTTGGCTTTATCTCTGGGTAACCTTGGCAAGTCACTGCTCGTTGCTGAGCAGGCATTGTCCCAGCTCACTGGTGGCAGAGCAGGGGAATTCTGTTGCTCCTTACTCCCCCAACCAAATTAACACAGCATCTCCCTCCAAACAGAGCGAGCAGGGAGGGAGGAAGAGCTCAGAGGAAGAGCTCAGGGTGAGGCAGCAGCAGCGCAGGCTGTGCCGTGCCCTCTGCTGTGACCCCTCACCGTGTAGTTGGGGTTCCCGGGCTGGATGCGCAGCTCCGCCAGGATCCAGATGCCGTTGGTGAGTTTGAGGGACTGGTAGAGCATGTCCTGCCCCTCCACATTCCTCTTGGCAATGGTGTAGACGTTGTTGTTCTGCAGTTTGCTGGAGACAGTGTCTTCAGAGGAAGGGGGGGAAAAAAGCACATCTGTTAGTTCAGATCCATCATCTGCAGAGACAGGAGAGCCCCGAGGAGCACTCCCAGGATGCAAGGGCACAGGGAAACGCTGGCTCCTTCCCTGGGGACAGGAGCACACATGACACACGGAGAAAATAATTCCAGTTCTCTCCACGGACCCACCTCATTCCCTTCAGGCTGTGATCTCTGAAGTATCTGCCCATTTTACAGGGCTCTCACTGCCCTGGGTCACTCAGGACTTGATCAGGGTGAGACTTTCAAGGCTGCTTGGAGGGGAAGAGGACTCTGCTCTATCTGCAACTCCCAACCAGTTACAGGCAGCCAAAAATTCAGACGATGAAGGTGGAAAAGAACAAATATCACAGCCCGAGGCTTGCTCAGGTTCTGACGTCCTGTCCCAGCCACAAGAGCTCCCTCCTACTTCCCTCACAGACCAACACTTCTGGCCAAATCTATGTCCTACAAGGTAGTAAAAATCCTTTCTCCTTTTTAAAAAGCAATTACTTGAAAGAGCAAAACCCCCCTAGGTCCTCCCTCTAGACATCACAGGACTGTGGTACAGTTTTAACACACAGCCTGACCTCAGCCCTGGCAGATGAGGTGATTTCACCTGCACACCTGGATGGGTGTCATTGTCACACATTATTTCTACGGGGCTTTCTGAGGAAACCAGAACAGGCAAATACACAGAACCCCAGGACCCAAACCAGCAGCTCCTGAATGTCAAGGGGTTTCTCAGTACAAAGTAGAGCAAAGATCATGCTCTGGATGCCTGTAAAGGGGCACAGTCACACTTTGAGGGAAAGATCCCACACCTGATAAGCATCACTGGCAAATTCCCATTCCTGGTGCCCAACAGGAGAAATTTAGCTCCCTGCTGGGGCAGGTGGAACACTTTATCTGTGCCTTAAACCAGCTTGCACTGAAATCCCAGAGCTGGAAATGTGGGGCCCATCTGCAGGAGCACAGGGAGGCAGCACAAGGTGACCATGCAGCTCTGATCCATCCCAACACCTACAGAGATCCACAGGGTGCCACATTGGAGAATGGACACCAGTCTGTGCTGAGGGACCAGAGAGAGGACAGCAGAGCCTGTTCATGCACCAGGGAACGGTGGGAGGAGGAAATCCTGAAAACCCTACAAATCCACAGCCTGATGCAGACACTTGGATCCAGTGCCTCTCCCCAGGGCAGCCTGAACCCTTTGCTGCCTCCCTTTGCTCCCCACGCTCCAGAGCAGCTCCCTGCCGGCCGAGGATGGTTCAGGCATCCAGCTACCCAGACACACTCAGATTTAGGCTTCCTCTCTTCCCCGGTTACTATGGAAACTGGCAGATATATGTAACTAATGAGATCTTTTGCTTAAAACCCCTCATTGCCTGTCTCCTCCTCCCACCCATACTCCTCCTCTCCACAATAAACTCAGCCAGACTTGGGCAGTGCAGAGCTCACAGGGAGTGTGGCTGGGATTAATCCACGCTGCAAGGACATCACCCACCAGGAATGAAGCATAAATTCCCACATTCTCATGCTCTCAAGCCATCAACAGGAGCCTCCAGGCCTGTGGGAAGGCACAGTGCCCAAAACAGGCACCGGCTCAGAGAGGACATCCTTGTCTGAGAGGGATGTTGGTATGAAATGGGATTTTGTTTGCCCATTTTGACAGGCTGTGGTTAAACCTCACCCCTCTGGATGTGTCTCCTGAAGGTGGAACTACAGGCAAGGACTTCCTCCAGCAATCCTGACACCTGCCACAGCAGCCTCCCCTCGGCTGGGAGATGCTGTTGGAGTAAAGGCATTCCCTGGGGAGCAGGGATGCAGGATTGCAATGAGAAGCTGCAATTTTGGCTGCTACCCCATCACAGGGTGTGATGGCAGAGCAGGGAAGCTGCCTAGGGAGCTCAGCAGGTGAGACAGCCACAGAGCAGCTGCTCTTACACCAAAACCTCCATGTGATGGCTCCTCTTGCCATGGAAACATCCCCAGCCTCTGCCGAGGGGCAGATTTCTCAGCAGGAAAGTGCTTGTAGGGGGATACAGGGTGGGAAAGTGAGGCAGGGCAGACCCTAGGAAGCCTATTTTCTGCTCCCCTGACCTCAGTTATCCTCTGAAAAGCAGAAAAAGCACCTCCAGAATATGCCCTGCCTCAGTCAGAGCAATGGTGAGCAGGCTGGAGCTGATGCCTGGCTTGCCTGAGCACAGATTTGGGGCCTGGTGAGAGCTGCCCCCCTCTTCCCCCCAGGTAGCAGCTCCCATCCCTCCCATGGTCTGGAGTAACAGCAATTTGGATTTTGGAGATCATCAGAGTTGCTAAGCAACAGTGGCAGGCTGTGGCTGGCTGAAGGCAGGACCGCTAATGCCATGTGACAGCACAGCCTCTAAAAAAAAAGAAATAAAATAAACCCAGGCAGATCTTGCTGGGAGCAGGGAGCTGAGCCCAGGGAGGCAGGAGCAGGGCTGGGTGACTCTGGGGACTCTGCCAACCAGAGCACACATTTGCTTGGTTTTTTTTCCCTAAGCCACACCTGGCCTTGCACAGCAACTTTCTTTTGTCTCAGGTTATTCTCACAACGCTCCTGAAGCACAAGGGAAGGACACAGGGAGGTTTGGCCATCACCAAGGCCAGGGAAGCCTCTGACATGAGCCCAGCTTTCAGGGCCCATTTGCTTGGTTTTTTTTCCCTGTGTCTGTCTTTCTAAACAGAATTCTTTATCTCAGTCCCACAACTGAGCAGTGCACATGGAAACACAGGAACACAGGGAGGAAGAGCTGCACCAGGTCTCCTCCTTCGCACTGAAGTGACCCAGGGCTTTTTTAACAGCACTTTTCTCCTGGGTAAAGCAAAGGATGAGCTTAAATCTTGGGCCCACCAGCTTAAGAACTTCACATGTGAACTCCGGGAGCCAAGATGAGCACCTGGCAACCACGGGGCTGGCAGGAAGGACAGGCACAACTCAGAGCCAACACTGACCAAACACAGTTCTGAACTTTGTGGCAATCTGCAACAAGCACCCCCTATCAGAAAGCAGAATTTAATGGTTATATTTTATGCCGTGGTAACTGAGAACATCCCTGTGCCTTTTCTAGCAGCACCTGAATGGTTCTGAGCATCCAGCCAAGAACTGCATTCAAATACCAAGCACAGACTCTGATCCAGTGGGGAGGCACTCGGGGCAATGTTACGACAGTACATTCATTTCCAAGACATGTAATATGCATCAGTTCTGTAATTTATTAAACTATCAGCTACAAGATTTGCACATACAGAAAAAACAACATACCATGCAAACTCGTGACTGATTGTCCCCCAGGTTGTTTCATCAAAATAAAATCCAATTTCTCTGTTCTGGCATTAGCGAATTACTTGAGGGAGAAAAACAAAGTGACCACTGCATACCAATAAAGCCATGTTCAACTCCACACATGAAAGCTCCACATTGTGGACCAGTAATAATCAAGTAAAACCAAAGTTCCTGTGCTGAATAGCACAGCAACTGACTGAGTGCTATCAAATGGGAAGTAATCTCCATGCGCAAGTCAGCTCATCCTCTTCCACTCTGTGGGTTTGGGTAAGCAGAGTTTAGGAAAAAGAAAAACATTTAGCTCATCTGATTTGCATATCCTAATGTAGTGATCCTTTAGAATTTAGTCAAACTTAGCATATTGGAAAAAATCCAGTGTAAACAAGGCAAACTGAGCTTCAGTGCACGCTCAGTTACGGGGGAAACCTCAGTTGCACCAACAGCACCCAGAATATTTGAGCTATAACAGTTAAGGAATTTATTTTCATGCACTAGATTCGTGTGTTTTCATTACAAAAACCCCAAATCAATTCATTTAGCACTGGATTAATAAGAGATGAGAATGCTGGGCTATAACCATGACCCTGTGTTTTCATTATTTCTGAATGAGATTTTCTCCAGGGAACTTTCCCAACCTCTTCCTAAGAGGCTGATGCACGGAACAGCTCTAATGAATTCAAGATGTGCAGGGCATCCTAAGCACACCTTGGCCCCATGATACAGCTCCAGAGGGACTTGTTCCTCCATGGCCAGAGAGTTACAGCCCTCAGGAATAGCCTCAGGCCAGGTCTATCTCTCACCACTGGGAATCTGAGCCCCAAATCCAGAATTAAGCACTCATCATCTCTCCAAGAGTCACTGGGAACACCTTCAAAGGTCCAGATTTGGGTTTTTTTTCGGAAGCCAAGATGGTGGAGACAAAGATCAGCTTACAGATGAGACCCCACTTCCCACTTTAGGTACCTGCTCCTCATCCCACAGCCTGGCACCTTATCCTTGGCTTCACTTGCCATGCTCTGGGCTACCTGCAGCAGCCCAGACTTTCTGGTTGCTCAGTGCTTTGGGATGAGCTGCCAGGGACAGGAGCCTTTTTTGCAATCCCTGTTGCAAGCCACCAAAGCCCAAACCAACCCTATTTGGTTTGCCTTGTGGGCTCAGGACGGATCTTTTACCTACAAAGGCCTGGGAGCACAGACTCCCACAGAAGCTTCTCTGCTGCCTGCCTGTGTTTATCTCCTTTTTGTTTGAAGGAGAAAAAGCAATAACCTGGAAAAAAGTCTGCAGTTTGCACAGGAGGGGCTGTAAGGTGACTGTTGCACTGTGACAGACAGCTCTGGACGTACAAGAAACTCACAGGCTGCTTTTCTGACAGACAAAATCCCAGCCCTCAACAAATCCCTGTTCCAAGTCTAACTCACTTCAGAGCCAGTTCCACTCAGGGCTCACAGCAGCATCCTGGCTCTTTCCTGCTCTTGTCCAGCCNTAAAGAGAAAGAAATTCAAATTTCAGTTTCTCCACTGAGGAAGAGCAGCACCCCCTGCCTGGCTGCTCTGCAGGGCCCCCAGGATGTTTGCAGAGAACTTCAGCCCTGCTCCTCACAGGGCACAGATGTGAGGACTTGGGAAAGCAAAGGGTGTTTGCAGCTGGGAGAAGGAAAAGCCGGGAGAAGGAAAAGCCAGGAGAAGGAAAGGCAGGCTCTGAGGGTGCAGGGATCACATTCCTGACCAGCCTCTCCCAGCACAGCTGCTCCACACGGCTCCAAGTGGCTGCTGAGGCTGTGTTAGGGCCCTGCACTGGGAGCACAGTATTTTTAGCTCCAGCTCCACTCGCGTCACTGCGCTGGGATCAGTGAGGCTGAGGCATGAATGGTGTCTCTGAGTACTCACCACCTGGTGGGTGGGCTCAGGCTAGGAATGAATGACTGATCCCAGCAGGGATAACGACTCACTCCCAGGAGCCAGCAGTGCTCTGGACCTGTTCCCTGTGCTGCAGAAATCCAGCCTCTCCTCAGGATTGGTGAGGAGCTGCTGGGATCTGCAGAGTTTTGTGCAGCTCTGCCATGAGTGCATTGCGAACCTGTAAAGAACACCACAACCACTGACAGCCCAAATCGAGAGCTTTTTTGCGGTTACACATCTCCTACAGGAGAGCCTTTGGAACAGGAACCAGCCCTTCCTCCACAAGGATCAAATTCCTAAAGATTTTATATCCAGACTTGCTCTTCTTGGAAGAATGGAGGTGTCTTAAGGCTATTTTCACTGGATTTAAACAGTCAAGACTGTGAATCTTGAAAAATTATCAATCTACTGAGGCACGTGGCCAGGCACACACCCTTGCTATGGTGTAAACTAGAAGATGGATTCAGCTCCTGCCAGATTTCACCCCCTATTCTGCCTCTGCCCTGGTGTGTCTCACTTGTCATGCTGTGAGAAGTCTGCGCCCCTGAGAATGCTGGAATCCCAGCACTCCATGGGATTTGGATTTGGCTGATCCTTGTGCAAGCCAGGCTTGATGCTCTTAGGATGGTCAGAGCTAGAGGAGGTTACTGCCTGTAGGAAACCAAAGTGAGCAAGCTGAGCCAGGTTGGCACTGGTGGAAAAAATACAAGGGACTTAGGCAAGCACACAGGATTTCCCTGGTTCTCCCTCCTGCAAGCTGCTGGCCTGCTCCGTGCCCAAGCCCAGGTGCTCAAGGAAGAGTTGTAAGAGGGAGTGCAAACACAGAACCAGAGGCCTCAGTGGATGGAAGTGTCTGGAATCTGTTTGAGGTGTGACCCACTTTCCACAGTGCACAAGCCAAAGAGGCTGGCAGGCCCTGGCAGGTCCTGCACTGCCCCGAGCATCCCGAGGGATGGATTGTGCTCTGGAGAGGCTCGGCGGCCACGCTGATCCCTGGAAAAGGCTGCAGATCCCACTGCAGAGGAACTGCCTGGTGCTCCCCGATCTCCCTGAGAGCTGGGAACTTGTTCTCCTCTGAGCATCCCAGGCCTGGGTGAGCAGTCTGGCCCTGAGCTGGCAAAGCCTTTTGGAACGGGGAGCATTCTGTCACCCACATTTCATAACATTTTCTTCCAGAGGGAGGAGGGGGAGGCCAGGTTGCAGGACCGCCAATCTTCTCAACCACATCCCCTGCTAGGTAGCACCTCAACACCAAAATGAGCAGCTTCCAGTGTTTCTGACTGGAGATAAAGAGCCCTGGATGCAGCCAGGGCATGGCCAGGGCAGAAGGCAGCAGCAGCAGCTCTGCAGTGCAGGGGGAGAAGCGAAGCCAAGCTCGGTCAGGAGCAGAGGGAGGAACTGGGGGAGGCACAGAGGTTGTTCTCATTTGAAACCCCACACTGAAATCAAGTCATAAGGTCCAACAGCTGCTATATTCCCCCCTCCTCTGGCATGCTCCATCTTTTATATTCCAAAATAGTAATAATTATGTGTACAAAGAGACCCATGGTTTCTGTCTGCTATTGAAGCACGAGGGTGTTCATTGTGTAATAGCAGGCATGAGAGAATAAAAAGGTTACAGGGTTGGTAATCAATAGGGACACTTCTTTCATCTGTGAAACAGAGCAGCTTTTGGTAGAATCACTTGGCTCCTGTCCAGAACCTCCTGAACAGGAGCAGAGCTGGCCCCATTCCACTCTTTTACACTCCCTTATCCTTCAGCAGTAGTAAGGTCACACGTACAAGATGCTCACAGAGGCAACTCTACGGCCAAACAGACTGAACAAGACCAAACACAATCAAAATGTATCAATATCTCCACTAACAACAGCAGACCCTTCCCATATGGCCTGTCCTCCACAAGCACCCAACACCCTGTAGTGTCTGTAAGGTTAATCTTTCATAACAGAAAGAAGAAAGATGCTGCCAAAAAGTGGAGTGAGTGGCGCAGGGTGATGCAGTAGGGCTGGAACACTTTGTTCAAAACTCACAGCAGCAGGACAGGGTTGCTGAACAGCCCCAACACCATATTCAGCTGCATTTAAAGAGCAGCTTTGCAGGGAAGCAAAGTATAAAAGGGAAAACAAGAATACAAAGGTCCAGAATGAAAAGAAGAAACAGATCGGTCAAATCAAAGACTTGGGATTTGAGATGTGCTTTTATGGGGACACGGCTAAAGTTTCTGACTGGAACAAGCCCTAGGATCCCAGGCTGTTCTATTAAAAACTGCAATACTTACCTCTTCATTACCCATCAGCTTATTTTACTAAGGTGATATTAATAAGGTGATGTTTAATGGCAATACATCAGAAGTACTCTCAGCATGGCAGAATGAAGCTACTCACCAGCATTCAGGTGACATTCTTTAATCTGGAACTGAAGCTCATTTTCATTTGGAATATCCTTCCACGTTGCAAGGAAGACCTGGCGCTCTAGAAACAAAAAAAAAAACCCCATCAGCACTGTGGGATCCTCACAGCACTAATTAACACACCACAGAATGTTTCAAGGTAGATACACAAAAGGGCTTTTGGTAACTTTTTGCCCTGCTGGGGACAGATCCAGAATTTACTCCTATAACAACCTCAGTCTCTTTGTAAAAGCAGCAAAGCTTTGATGGATTTTGGCCTCCCCCAAAAGAGAGATAGTCTTTGCCACATGAGCTGTTTACAAGCCAAGAACATGCAGGATTTGACAAGAAGGAAAAAGACTCACACATTTAGGATTATGTTAGTGAAAGCTGCTTTTCTAGCAACTTCCAGCCAATTCAAAAATTTAATAAAGGTGACTAGGAATACACAAATTCCAGTGAAAATTGTGTGGGGGTGAATCCTAGACCCATTCAAGTGAATCAAACCGTCAAAAAACCCCGAAACTACAACAACCCCAACCCAAACAAATACCAAAAAAATCAATGTTTCAAAGATAACAGATCCACCCCTTGTCTGGCAGAGAGAATGAGAGGAGAGGCACTCGAGTTCTGGCAAGTATTGGAGCTGGAGGACAACAGGGACAGGCCACCAGACCAGACGTGCTGAGATGCAATGGCTTGAAGGTCAAGGAGAAGCACAGGAGAAACTCAGGCAGGAGACACCTGCACCCAGCTGGGCACTGGGAGCACAGCCTGGCCTCACCACACACCTCAAAGCACTCACCCATTTTGCCATCCTCTACGAAAAGCACGTTGAGAGGGATTAGGCAGCTGAAGTAAAATACATCGATGTTGTTTTTCACAGCCACCTGTTACAGAAAAACCAGGGAGGTTAAAGAGTCTCTCAGCCGGAAATCTGAAGGGATCACAAGATTCCCCGCAGTCTCATCACCCTGGAGTGCTCTCTCTGAGCAGAGGCCAGCTCTGAACGGGATGGTACTGAGCTCCTGGGCAGTTTTGGACAAGGACCAGTCCCCTGCTC
The DNA here is from genome assembly GCA_013397315.1 of Donacobius atricapilla. NCBI lineage: Eukaryota > Metazoa > Chordata > Aves > Passeriformes > Mimidae > Donacobius > Donacobius atricapilla. The sequence continues at coordinate 15,094 of WBMY01002474.1, forward strand.
CATTTTCACTGAAAGCTGCCCAATCTTCTCCCATGAACCTTTCACTGCGCTGCTTCAGAGCCAGTTCCACTCAGGGACTCACAGCAGCATCCTGGCTCTTTCCTGCTCTTGTCCAGCCTTTCCCTCTCCCCATTTCTTACAGGGACATCCCAACCTCTTGGTTGCACACAGCTACTGTAGTGTCTGCCACACTGCACATCAGCTTCTTCATCACCCCTCCTTGCCACTCACTCTGGTAATTCCCAAGCTCCAAATCCCCCTGTAGTCTTCATTTTCACCTCCACTTCCTTTTTCTTCACCTCCTTGATTAGCCCTGCCTCAGTCCAGACACGTTCTAGAAAGCCTCAAGTGAGTCCACTGCCTGCATCTTCCCGGCAGCATCTCCCAAGATTCCTGCCTTTCCCTTAGTAAAATCTAAATAGGGAATATGTGCAGGGTGTTGATTCCTGGAAGAAGAAAGCCCTGCTGCAGAGCAATCAGGTAACAAAAGATCACTTGACAAAAGACTTAATTCTCAGTGTCATTAAACTCCACCAGCCAGGGAGTTTGCCTTTATCTGGCTTGCCTTTATCACACACACTTGCCATGTTCCCCACTAATCTCTGCTAACAGTTTTCCCCAGGCTGAGAGCTGCTGGGACAAGCAGGAGCGAACGGCAGGTCTGAGAGGTGCACTGTCACAACACAGCACAGGAAAAGGCAGCTCTGGGCTTTATTTCCATGCCTCTCGTGCTCTCCCCATGTCAGCCCACACAGCAAGAGCCTGTCACGGGAGCACAGCTCAGCACACACCTGCCATTGCTGCAGCGAAGGAACCTTAAGCCTTGTAAGAAAGACCCAGAATTGAGGTTGTGTGGGGAATTTCGGGAGCCATTTGAGCTCCGACTTTGTTTGAAAAACCCCAGAGGGAGTTCTCCAATTTGTCACCCTGAAACACAAACCAGACCATGCTAAACTCTGAGGCAAAGGAACGAATTTGCTGCTAGAAAAATTTATGGCAAGACAAACTTCATTGACATTAATTACATCTATTGATGTCCTACTGGGAAAATCTATTGTCCCATAGGGGGAACTTTAGAAGGACACCCACAAATGTTGGTAAAAACCAGCTGTGGACAGACAAGGAAGAGGAATAAAGCAGTCAGCAAGCCAGAGACAAGTGTAAGGAGATCAAGCTCCCAAACAAACTCTTCTGGCAATTGGGAGGTCCCAGAAGTGCAAAGAGCTGCAGAAAGGTAAATGTGACAATCTGTGGTGTTCCTACTTTCCAGCCATCACTAAAGGTAGCAGCTTATATTTCATTCCCACAGCGCAAACCAGTTTAAGAAGGGATTAGTCTAAAGCCCACTAAAACCACATAAATGATGGTGTAGCTGAGGAAAAGATTGGGATTGGTTCTCTGTAACAGGGAATTGTTACATGCTCTGATTGCTGGCGTCAGGCTCACGAGTTGGAGTGCTCAGTGTTTGAACCACAGGCACCAGAGGGGTAAAAGCAGACTGGTGGGTGGACTTAAGTGATTCACCACTGCAAAACATGATGGAACACATTGGGTGAGGAGCCAAAAATGCACCTCGGAGTCTGCGAGGGGGAGCTGGGGGAGGGACAGCAGTGTAGCCATTCCAGATGCTGTGCTTGGATATAAGTCATGGAGATATGCCAGAAGAGGGAAAATTTAGGCTAAATGTCTGGGAAAACCGACAGTGAGAATTATTAAGCAGCACTGAATTCCTCTGAGGAAGAGAGAAGCTCCAGTGCTTGGACTATTTAAAATCAGCCTTGACAATGCTCTTGATATGAGGAACTGTAGGAAAACAACAAAGCATAGCAGGGACTACACTGCACGACCCAAGATCTTTTCCAAGTCTGATTTAATGATTAATTGCCTTGCCTTAGAACAACAGAGATTACTTAGCTTTTGTAGCTAATTGTTGTTGCCATACAACAGCAGTTTCTTACAAGAGGGGCTGGAAAGCAGCTCCTTTTCTCCAGTCACGGTTCTAGAGGCAAACTCCAAATTAATATGCCAGCCCTGTCCCTGCAGTTATAAGGATGCTATAAAAAGGTATCTGCTGACCTGCTTCTCAACTCTCCAGAAACACACTGAGTAAGCTGCTTTGGCTATCTCTGGAGAGCTACCCAATTAAGATGCTCTGAAGTGCAGTTTCTTCCCAGTAAAGAAAAATCAAGCCACATGCCAGCCTTCCTCCCAGACTGCATCACTGGGCTCAGGAATGACACCACGTGTCACCTTGCAAGCAGCTGTAATCGTGCAGGAAACAGCTGTCACAAATAACTTTTGCACACAGGATGGAAAAAGTTCTTCTTAACCTACAGCACTGGGACAGGACTGAGGAGCTCCTCAAAATGAGCTTCCATTGTTCACCACCACACACTTCCCCCAAACTGTGCTCCCCAAGATCTGGTCTATAAAAAGGCACCTGCAGACACCTGGAGGGGGAAACTCACACCAGGAAGAGGCCCCCTGAGTTGGTAACAGCTTCCCAAGGTCATGCTCCACGTCAGGAGCATCCAGTGCCATCTGACAGGCTACAAAAGCAGCCACAGGCAGAGAGCAGATCAGCAGCAGCATCTGTGGTAGTAACAGTGACTTTCCAAAAAAATCCAGTGCTCCTCAGGAACATTGTCCTGAGACAGGCAATGACATCTGAAGTGATAGCAGCAGCTGAGAAGTCTCTCCAGGTTTGACATGCTTGAAAGGAAGCTCTGCTTGCATTCAACAAATCCTCCAGTCCTGACTAACTTTGCTCATGGCTCTGCTTTAACCTGCTGACCTGGACATGGACTAAATCTTCAGCTAGACCTTTAGCTTCAGACATTTCAGAGTTGAAACAGAAGCATTTTTAATAAAAATGGCTTTCCATCTGTGATCTTTCAGAGAGAGCGAAAAAATATTAGTGCCTTGTGAATTTAGTCAAGTAGCCTACAAAGCTCTGAGGGATAGAAGTCAAAAGGTGTCGGATTTTCGTGTGATGCCTGACTTTTGAAAAGGTGTAAGCCAACTAAAAATTGGCTCAGGGTTTCAAATCACTCATGTCTCGTTCATGTTCTGACTAGAGGAAACAGCACCTCTAGAAATAACCCCTGGAATATATTTGCTCACCTTACAGCACGAGCACCCTTCTGAAGAGCTTTCTTGCAGTCCAGCCCTCTGACAGCCCAAACATGGTATTTTGGGGAAGAAGTACCTCATAAGAACAATGTCAAGTTATTTTCTTCAATAGTGTAGGTTTCTGATGCGCTAAATCTCAGACTTGAGCAACAGAACTGACTTTCAAAGTCAAGTCTGAAAGCAACACAGATGCTTTCCATCAGCAGCAAGTACACAACATACCCACTTGGAATCCCATTAGCACATCCACTAAATTAAGGATTTACTTAAGTTGGGTTTTGCTTTAGAGCCTGGTAACAGCCAAACTGTTAAGGCAAGAACAACTCTCCTCTGCAGAGCCTTTTTTACCTCACAAGGTCACGGCTTGTTCTCTGACAGTCTGCTGCTCTGCCCCCAGGGAATGCTGCTCCTCCACTTCATTTTGTGTGACAGGTAGGGTTCTCAGGATGCCAGGGGTGCTGCCAGCCGTGTGCTCTTCCCACAGGGACGAGCCTGGAGCCGGGGCTGAGCAGGCACAGCGAGGCCAGGTTACGTCAATGGTCAGGGAACAGAGAGTTACTGCGAGGGTTGTGCTCTCGTGTGCCTTGCTGCACTTCAAGTTCAAAATGTACAATTTATAAATGTGCTGTACCATGTGGCAGACGTGCTCTTAAACCCCCAAACCAACAGCTTTCCACAGCTGAGTGAGGAACTGGCCGCAGATGCCAAGCTGTGATCCAAATCCTTAATTCAGAGCGTTCCCAGGAGGGTTCTTTGCTGAAATAAGACTCTCACAAGCAGAGACTGCTAAAGAATAACCCAGGCAACAAACCCAAGCAGCATCTTGCCCATCTAGCTACCCACAGGTGTTCTGTGGTGGCTGGTCAGGGATTCTGACACCACTCACACACGGGCAGATATTGTGTCATTAATCAAGCAGGCTCTGGAGGGTGAACATCTGCTGGCTAGAATTGCTGCTCACAACGATTCCCACAGAGAGCTGGATGTGTGAAATCTGTCTCCAAGTTCTGAGTGCTGTGTTTGTGACCTGAGATACATTAACAGCTCTGATGAATGAGAGCTCCAGCGGTTCTGCACTGCGAGACGCTGGAGCGTGGAGGAGCACAGGTGATGAGTTACAGCAGAGCTGAGACTGAAGGATAAGCATCATCTACTGCATTAGCAACACTGATATTTCCTCAGTGAAGAAGCTGCACCTTCCTCCTCTGTCTCAACAAAAACGTTTTGCCAAATTCATTTCAAGAAACAGAAGTGTCCTGCAGCTCACGCTGTCCAGCAGCAAGTCTGTGTTTCCAAGTGCCCCTCCTCAGGGAGAAATGCAGCTGGCAGATCCCTCCCTTTCCACACTCAGATAACTTTACTGAATTAAATAAAAAGCCAGTTTGAAAAATCCAGGCTTTTTTCAGCTGCATGCTCTGTAGCCACAGTGAACAGGGCTGGCAGCTGACAGCAGGATGTGACACACTGATGGTGCATTCTGAACGTGGATCCCAAGAGAGCGGCTCCAGCCTCACGCAGACTTGCTGCTGCTCCAGGAGTGCCTACAGCTCGTTTTCAACTGCACTGTCTCCTGCAAGGGGCTGTAATCTCACAGAAGAGATTATCATATTTGTGCCATGACAGGCCAGGCCTGAGCTCCAAAACTCTGGCTGCAGGTTGGCTCAACTTCACCCATTTCCAGGATTAGGGGAGCAATTCTTGGGTGCTCCAGTGGGTATTCCAATTTCACAGCATTTCATAGCTGTTGAAATGCCAATTACTAGGAACAGTGGTTCTCTTTAGCACAGAAAGGCTCTCAGCCCAGGCATTTTCTAATTCCAAATTTGATTTGAAGAACTATCTGGAAAGACTTAATAATGTACCTCACCAGTGCAAATCCCTGTTTCTGAAGGCACCTTCTTCTTTGAGAGCCGAAGGTCTCACACATGTGGTGGCAAAGATTCCTCACCCAGCCTACCTCTCCCACTTGGTATGGCCCTAGCAGCCCACGTCACCAGCAGTGCCACCACTGCTGCTTTGCTTGTGAAAAGGCAACCCTGCAGGAGCCAGGGAGAGCTGTACAACTCTCAGAAATGTCTCCATGGCTATCAAACACCGAGGAAGGGCAACACAGCCTCTCACAAACCTTTGGGCAAGGGCTTGCTGTTATTTATTGGTGCCATGTTCTGACCACAGCACCCACAAGCACCTGGCAGCCCCCAAAATGCTGACATGGCACTGCAAGGGCATCCCCCACCAGAAATTAGAAGCACACAAATAACTAAGCCAGACCTCCTTTAGCAGCAGGCACACTCCAAAGGCAGCTTTTTAATCTGACAGAAGCGAAAAAGATGAACCAGAGAGCAGGGATTGGGGTTTGAACAGCCCTACAGTGCTGTGTCCGGCCTAGCTCTACCCTTTGGATAAATCTCTGCTTGACTGGGGGTTAAAGCTGAGCCAACAAGTCATGAAAATGATCAAGATTATTTTGGGATGCAAAGGAGAAGCTTGGCATTCAGTATCACAAGATGCAAGGTGACTAGCAAACACAAGACTCTTCGGCTATATTTTACCTAAGTAAGCCTCTGAAAATATTTCAGTCTTCCTCATCTTCTTGCAAAAATGTCTTTTTTGTTACCTTGTCAAATATTTTAGTTTCTCACCATGATTACAAATGTCAAGATTAAGTGAGCTGTATTGGGTGAAAGATTAGAAATGGTAATAAAAATAACCTGAACAAGACATGAATTCATTACCTCTGAAACAGTTGCCTAAGGAATGTACAACTAGTCTTTGAAGTGTATAATTACCATGACAAAAAGTTGAAAGCTATCAGTTTGGTTACTTCAGGACTTATTTTTCTTGTTACTAAAAACAAAAAACTCCCACCAGAATAGGAGATGAACATAAGGTCCTCAGGTTCAAACCAGCCCTGCATCTGCTTCAATGTTCCCTAGCTGAGGAAAAAAACACTTTAAGTAAATTCAACCTGATGAGTGTTTTGGTTCTTCAATGACTACAGGAACATTTGTATTCTCTACTCCTATATTATGCTATAAATTGTTCCCTAAGTAGGTCACCGAGGCGATTTCAGAATGTTTCAAGACAAATCCTTTCTACGTGAACCCACAAAACAAAACCAGAGCCTTGGCTGTCAGGGCATTGATAGATCTCCATCAAGCCCACTGCTGTCAAAAAAGTAAGGGGAGTGCTCTTTTTAACTTGGCATCTGCTATCGTGATTCAACTCTTTGCAGAGAAATATACTATTACTCCATATGGCAGCTTCCCCAATTGTAAAAGGGCAGCCAACTTCTATGGCAATGAGAGCGTTAGCAAATTAACAACTGAGTCTGGCACTAATGAATGCTCCACTGTCTCAATAGAAGGTGGCTGGAGGTTTCCTCACATGTTTTCTCTTAGCTTTGTTCTAGCAGGAGATGCTACAAGAAACAAACTGTGTTCCAAGCCCTTCAGAGATTTAATAACCCAAATACTTCACTCCCCTCCTGATCAAAGGAAGCAGCGACTTGAGAGTGCCTTGCTGAGAGGCCCCAGTGCTGTGGAGGCTGACTGGGACCTGTCACTTCCACATTCCCTTCAGAGCAGGAGCCAGGTTTTACCACGGCTGACCCAAAGGCCACGTCCCCTTCATGACCTGACTGCAGAGGGAACCCAGCTCTTCCAGGGGCTGGAAGGGCCTGTTGTGGAAGACAGGCCACGGAATCCATTCCCGGTCTGTGCTCTGCTCCCCCGTCGCATGACTGCTGAGTGTGGGACTGCTCCTTTGAGTGCCAGAGAAGCTATTTCAAGCTGTTAGCCCAAAGACTCATCAATAAGTCATAAGCCCCAGAATGGAAGTCAAAAGAAGGGGAAAAAACAGTTGCTTAGGCAGAATAAATAGTAACTTCCATTGCATTCTCTTGAAGTAAAAAGAGAATGAGTTGCTTCAAAATATTCCCCTCTATGGGCTGCTATGCTGCAGGAACCCAAGCCAGTTCCACCTCCTGGAGACCTGAGGTGAGAGAGACAGCTGCAGTACAAGTTAACTGCATTTTGGGATACTGGGAAAATCATCTTGGAGGACCCAGAGCAGAAGCAGGAGTCGCTGACCTCCACTCCACAGAGTGGCTGCTCACGGCAGCAGCGGGGAAGAGCCTCCTTCCAGGGAGAACTGTCTGCCTGATCATTTCCAGACCACTGCAGACAATCTCTGGTCCAAAGCAGAGGGGAACATCTCCCCGGATCTGTCCTGTCTTTATCAGATTGACAGCCCAATCTGATAAAAGAGGCTCCTCCAGGGAGTGCTGTCCCTGCCATGCACTGACACCCTCATTAATGAAACATTAGCTGTTCACGTCATTTCTCCTCTGCCTTTCCTGGAACACACATTTTGCCTTGGATTAAGCCATCAGGGGCAGGGATGTGCCTTTGTGAAGCACCCTGGCACTTAAGAGCACTAGAGAAATATTAATCACTCAGCAGTTGCCATCTTTCCTGCAATTCCTTTAATTGCCTCAATTCTTACTGACAGCTCTATGCCTCTTCCACCATGGGAACTTTCTCTGTTCAGACCTGCTCCAGTTCTTAAGTCCAGCCAAACGTCATGTCCTGTTTATAGAATGGTGTTACAGCAACAAAGCCATTAATCTTCACAGATGCAAGCAATTGGTTTGAGGTGTTTGAACAGCCACAGAATTCAACAAGTTTCCATTTTAGTAATTCTGGGAGAAGCTTGGAAAAGCTCAGTTTTGGCCACACTCAAGGCCCAAAGCTGTGAGGTCTGACTGTTTACACGTGGTATTGTGTGGTTAGAGTCTTACCACACTGTGTTGGGCCAAACAAACTGGGCTGAACACCTGCTGAGCTCCCCCCTGCCCAGAAGGAGACAATCCTTACCTGGAGGTTGTTCAGAGGCTCCATTTTCATGACTGGTCCCAGAGTGTTGAGGGGCAGGGAGACATCAATACTTTGGTTTGGCATCAGAGGTGTGTGAATGGCCAGGGGGGTGCTTGGGATGACCCCAAAGCTGGGCGAGAGAAAAAAAGAGGTGATGAGAGCAGCCCTGCATTGTCCAAACTATGTCCAAAATACAACGTTCCTTTTGTCAAAGCACCGCCTGCCTCATCTTCTCACTACTCCTGAGCTGCCCCTGCTGCTACTCCAGGGAGGGAACACAGTTCAAATGAGCACACAAAGCAGGACAAGGCATGGGAAACTCACTCAGGGGGATCTTGCAGACAAATTCACGCCCCTGCCCCAGGGACCAGCCCCATGGAACTCTCCCATTAGCCACACAGCACTGGTCTGTGTGTGGAGCACCCGCCTGCCCGGCGAGGAATGACCCGGTCTCAGAGCCAGGTGTTGTTTCTCTGTTCCTGAGCCCCAGAGCACTGCAGGTAGGCTGCATCACACCCTGCATGGCTGCTGCACCCCTGGGACCTGGGGCAAAGGGACCTGGAGCCAGCATAGAACAAAGAGCCAGCCAAGGAGGAACACGTGGCTTGCAACAGCCCCGCAGAACAGATGAATCAACACACGCAGCTGCCTGGTCCTGAATGACAGCACCTGGCACAGCTGCCTGCTTGGAGGCTCCTTCACTGGGAGTGTCCCAGCACTGTTCACTTGCCTCTTCAGTCCAAGGAACATTTAATTCCACAGCCACCTCTGCTTAGCATGGAGAAGAGAGAAAGCATCTCACATTTCACACAGCACTCCTGTACTATGGACCAGCTGCTTTCCAAAAGCAGATGGAAACCCAGATGTTTTGGTGTACACTCATAAATGCATTTCTCTTTAGCAGAATTCACATTAGCTCAGAGGTCTTAGGGTGATTGCAGGATGGATAGGTGTGTATTTTTATTTTATTCACTAAAAGCCTGATGCTGTCCCTGCACAGTCAGCCACATTTATCAGGTTTGTCACTCTTTCAGAAACCAATAAATGTCCCATCCTTGGTTCTCCTTATTTCCAGCTCAAGGGAACCGAAAGAGGAATACTTCTAGCAAGGGCTCAGCCACATGATTTGCCTTCTGCAGCCATTTCACCTTTGAGGGCACAAACCCTTGTGTTTTCCCCAGGCCTCAGAGGGGAACCAAACTTGCTGTGATATTGCAGCCCACCAGAGCTTTAGCTTTCTTTTATTTTAATGCTTTATCCCAAGACTGCAATGACTACCATTAGCAGCAGCAGGAAAGGAGGCAAAAGCAACAGAAACTTCCCAATCACAAACCTTAACATTTACACTTAAAGAACCAGCCGTCTGCAGCTCTTTCTAATGCACCAGGCACAGTGGAAAGCATTGGCAGGAGAACAGCATTTGTAAAAGAGTAAATAGTAGTAGGTTGTATATGGAGTTTGTGCTGCAAGATGAAAAACTGCTGGTTTACAGCGCAGTATTTAAACTTTCTACATCCTCAAAGTACCACGTAGGTGTGGCTAAAACATAGCTTGATGTATGGAGAAAAATAAATCACAAACAAAATGCCTTTTCTTCCAGACTAATTTGCATGAAACATTCACATAGAGCAGCTTAGCAAAACTCTCCAGAAAATATGGCAGTCCAGGGAGAACATTCACTAAGACTTATTTAGCATAATGACTTTTCTAAGTAAATCTTATTCTTCCCAAGAAATCCTGAATTTGCAAGGCTAACAGTGAGATTAAAGAGATGGTTTCAGTGGATCTTCAGCACGAGAACCCTCTTCCAGTGAAGTGATACTAAGGAATATAGAGAATATGTCAGTCACAAGATACTCTTTGCAGTCCTGATAAGAAGTAGCCTGGTCCTTGCTGAAGAGAACACACAGCAAACCACAGGATAAGCACTCTGGAAAGGGTATTTGTGGGAAGACACCGTGGCTGAGCTGCCATGTCATCTCCTTTGGCTGAGATGGGTTTCCAAGAACAATCTGAATTCAATCATCCAAGCTCTAAACTTTCAAGTGGCTGCTGCTTCTGACAGAATTGTTCTGCTGCCTATTACAGGGAGAACATGTGCCACCGGCTCCCAAGTTGCAGCTCCTTCAGTGACAAGCAGCTTTGTGAAGGAGTCCTGCGCTTCCAGACAGTCTGAGGGGCAGCAAAGCAATCAAGTCAGGAGGCAGAGGCATCAGGGGGTGATACTTGTGCAGCTCAGATCCTGCCTCTTTGTGCTCTGGTTTTGCTCAGGGCACTTACTGGCTATAAACCCACCAACCTGCCTAACAACTCATGAGGCTGCTGAAAAACTCCACTGAGGTTAAATGGGGCAGATGCTGTTTCAGAGCTGGCAGAAGGATGGCACTGTCTGCTGCCTGCTTCCTCTCAGATTTATCAGTCTGTGTTTTCAGCCCTTTCACACAATTTTGGTGTGATGGAGAGGTCAGGCTGTATCATCCAAGCTATTTCCATGACTGCATTATACACCCAAGCACAAGTCTCCCTTAAATTTAGCAGTGTAGGCACAAACTCCTTTCCCAGGAGTGTTCAATCTGTTGACACAGTGCATTGCTGATTATTTCTTACCTGTTCTTATTGAACTGAATGGCAAAGTCAGTCATGTGCTGCAAAGCCTTATTGGTAAAGTTCATCTCCATGTAGATGTGCCCCTGCCTGTGGCTGAATGTGCCTGAGATCTCCAATCCTTTAGCCTTCACTGCAGGCAGCCAAACCTTGAACACAAGAGATGTCATTCAGCGTGAGCAGCCTGGCCTGAAGATAACAAACAAGCAGAGTTTTCCAATAAACAGAAGTCCTGAGCTCAGGAATCCATCTACATTGGCACGCTGAGCCCACAAAGGCTAAAGAAACACTACAGGGAAGATGGGACACAGGGTGTTGAAAGGAAGGAGCTCACCACTGAGGAATAAGCTTGCTGCTCCTAATCCATATCTGTTCACAGCACTCACGGAAGAAATCAAATTACTACAGCATTAATGTGCACAAGAGCAGGGACAGCTTGCGTCCATCCAACGTGAGACTCACCCAGTCTGCTGCTGGACTTGTCGGGCTATTAGAGGTAGGATAATACTAAAGTTTGAACCAGATAAAATCACAGGGCTGATAATAGTATCTCTTGGGTTCTGGATTCCCAAATCACCTCTGTGGGAAAAACCCAGACCCAGATCTGAGTGGCGCAAAATGAGGCAGTACTTAGCTCAAAATTACTGTGGGTTTTTTTATACAAGGTGCAATAATTGGAAGGACCAAAAACTTTGAGTATCGTCTGCAGTACCTTGAGATCCTCAGTTTCAGAGAATGGTTTAAAATTATCCATCCATGGAGTGCTAATTGAGTGCTAATTTTTGTTTATTTCCTTCCAGGAGCCTGAGCTCCCTGTGGCTGCTCCACGGCCAGTTTCCAGAACCATGTTGTGCGTCTCATGATCCCTCCCAACTCCATGCTTCAGCCAAAGCCTCTGACAGAACATTTCTCTGCATTCCACTGCGGCACCATCATCCCAATCACATGATTTTATCTCCACTGTCACGTTGGATTCCTCCAAATAAAAAAACCTGCTGGGAAAGTTGTAAATTCTGTCTTGCCCTCAGTTTCCCGGGGAAGCTTGTTAAGTAGGTCTGCAAGAAAGCTGCTCTGACACAACTGAAAGTCTCAGATCTTATCCAAGCTATTCTTTAGAGAAATACTGTCACAGGCAAAATGAGGGGACTACTAAAATGCTAGAAGTCTGTAAGTAATAACTAACACGGTCTCCAACACGTGTTTACTCTACTTGGGAAAAGCCCAGGGCACCCCTAATGGGACTGAGTTGAAGTTTTAGCACCAGAAACCCACAATAAATGGGACAAGTGAGCAAAATCAGATTTGTAGCTCAAGGGAAAGCAGGAGACTGGGGATGATTGTTTTTCCTTACGTACAGACTTGGGAGCCACATATCCTCCAGGAGCCATCCCTATGCCAGACGAGAGCTCGAAGAGATCGTTGAGTCCACTGCTGACCACTGCTGGGGTGGGAGAAGGGGCAAAGGTGGCTGGCACACAGGAGGGAATGTAAGTCTGTCCCACCTGGAGGAGTCAGAAAGAACAGGCACTCATTAACATCATGTGTGAGCACTGCTTATTAAATAAACCATGAACTCGGGCAATATCCTAAATATTTTAAAGCCATTTGCAGCTTCCCCACTGATTTATCAATAGTGCTAAATTATGCATTTGAATTCCAAAGCTCTTGGCAGCTAATCCCTACACTCGGCTGTCACCTCAACCAAGCTTCCACATCATTTTTTATAGCTCCAGTTATCTATTCCCACTGAAGAGGAATCTTTCTTCTCCGTATCTCCTTCTCATAAGACAATATGCTTTGTGGATCTACCCTACATAAACTCAGGGAAAAGAGCAAATGCTTCAAACCTTCCCCCAACTACGTCAGCCTTCAGGAATCTGCAAGATTTTGCATATCCAGAGATAGCAAGGGAGTCATGACCGTGTTGTGTACTCCCACCCAAAGCCAGAGCTCTGCATTCTTAGCACTTGGGCCCAAAAGGTTCATTACATGAAGCAGAGTCTGCCAGAGGACAACCTTCCTGCAAGAAGGGCAATCATTTCCTCCCAGGACCTAAATGAGGGCACCAAAGCTGGCATGTTAACCTTGAAGTGGCCTCAGACAGGACAGTCACACTCAAGTGACACTCCCAAATTCTCTTCCTAGCAGGATGAATGCTGTACTTGAGAACAGGATTCCCCAGTCAGCAGCCCAGAAACAGGCAGAGTGACCAGGACAGAACTGCCTGGTGGGTTTTCGCTGGCCCAGGAGGGCAGAGAGACGGCTTTGTAGGTATGATCCATGTAGGGAACCATCTCCCACGTCCTGCTGTGGGCTGCCTGCGTGTACAGACAGGTGTTCTGTGCCACCAGCTCTCCTCTGCCCTCGTGCTGAAGGAAGGAAGGAATGCCAGATTCGCAGGGAAAGGAGGAGAGAGAATGACTGCAGCCACAACAAGGGTCTCTGAAAAGCCCTCCCTCCAGAAGTGAGTATGCTTTCCTCACTGAACTACTGGATACAGAGGCTTGGGAAGAAGGACTGGAGCTTTCTAAGGGCACCACTTCTAGCTGTGGCTTGGAAGCACGCTCCCTCCTGCCCACTGCATCTCCAAGCCATGTTTCATTCCCTTTCCACACTTTTCTGGAAGAAGCTGCTATGAGCTTGAAGCCAAGGCTGCTTTGAAAGTAGGTCGAAACTGTCCCACGCCCTGGCAAGTGCTGTAGGCAGGAGGAGACTCCCAAAGCACAGGCACAGAGGAGGTGGCTGGTGGCAGTACTGACCGTACATAGCAGGAAAGCTCAGAGCACCTGACCCTGATGTCCAGGCAAAAATCTTATGTGGGGTTTGGGAGGAGAAAGCACTGAGTACAGGCAAGTCTGCGGTGACACTGGGTTAGGGTTACAGACCAGGCTTTGTGAGTAAGGATAAGCATCCTTGGCCTTTCAGCTGCTAAAGCAGTTGCACAAGGATGAGGCACTGCCAGGGTTAACGCTGCTGCTGCAACTAAAAGCTCTGGGGAAGAAGAGCTAAGCAGAGAGAGAGAACAGCTCTGGCCCTGGCTGCTCTTAGGAAAGCCCAGGCAGCAGCTGGACTCAAATCAATATCAGTGGGGACCCGTGTGTTTCAGTTGCATTTATCCATTTTTAAACATCTAAGGGGCTTTAAAAAGCACCTTCCAGCACGTAACGGGCGAGGTTACACTGAAAAACCCCGAGCTTTGAGCAGCTTTGGAAATTGGGGAAAAAAATGGAATGGCACTTACTGCCGGGCTTCCTCCAATGCCCCCGCCAAGGTCACTGCCAAGCTGAAAGAGAGAAGGAGAGAGAGGAGAGGAAGACAGAGATCATTTCAGCCAGGTGTCGGACGGCCGGAGCGGAGCCCGGATGGCTCCCGCGTGCAGGACAGACAGAAATGCAGTGCTGGGCAAGCACAGGGGACAGAGGGGCTGCTTGCTGCTGTGTGAGCAGAGCTACCTGGAGAACTACCCCACGCCTTCACTGTGGACAGGAGCGTTTTGCAGGTTAATAAGAACAAAAAGCCATCCCTTCTTGCGCCTGCTGTCTGCACCAACACCTCTCTTCTTCACATTTCATGCATGGGTGCTGTCCCCTCAGCCCTGCTGCTGCCAGCAGGCCCCAAGCAGCTCCACCACACCCAGTGGGGTGACTGTGAAATGGCATAAAAATAAGACTGACAGGAAGCTCCCTTCCTGAAAGCTTTAGTTTTCTAGGGAACAGCTACGAGCCACGGGCAGACACAACGCATCTTGGCTCTGTTCCTCTGACACGCAGCTCCTTTCAACAACAAGGAAGCAAGAGAATGGGATTTGTGCTGCCTCTGACAACAGCTCAGAGAGGGGGCTTTGAAGATGCTCCCCTCCCTCAGACAGGGAAAAAACAGCTTCACCATCTAATGGGCATTCTAACAGCAAAGAGATCTCACAGTGCACCAGGCTATTTCAGTACCAGTTTCTGTCAAGTTACACAGTGACATCTGAAGTGACTGGAACAGCCCTCCATAAACACCAAATCCTCCCTGGGACCCTTCTGCAGCCCACCTAGAAGCTCTCCCCCACAAGTTCCCTTTACAAAGCACCCAGACCACATTCCCAGTGACAAAGCCCATTTTTCAAACCTCTACATCACTCTACACAATCAGGAGAATTCAGAGATCAGGACAGGCTCCAAGGCTTGGCTACAAGCACTGACTGCAAGTACAACATCACTCCTGTGAATATTTAAAAGGCACTTAACAGATGACTGATAACCAGGAGGAAACAAACACAGATCTGCAGTGCCTATTCACTGCAGAGACATCTCCAGGCTTATCTGTGGCCCAGGGTTTTCTTCTGAAGACCAGAGTAATTTTTTTTTGCGGTCACAGTCAGACAAGGAATATGACCTGACAATACTCACAGAGGAGGATGCAAGTGTAGGGGTGAGGCAGGAGCCAGCCCCATTAGGAAAAGGCTGGACTGGCACACCAGAACATCACAGCTTGTCTGGTAGATGGCTTTGCTCTTCCATTTGATTAGGGTTTGGGGAGTTAGTTTGCTTTTAAAAAAGCACGGGACCAACTAGGTCAACAAAGGCTCCAGATATGTTGTTCAAGTAAGTGCTGGTGTGTCAGAATATTGAACAAATGCACCATATAGCTGAAGCAGAAGTTTCCAGGAGTGCCTACACTTAGAGCCAAAAAGGCTCTGACCTTTTGCCTCTGCACAAAAAAACCTGGAAATTAACTTTGCTCTGATCCCTTCCAGCCTGTTCCCTGAGAGATCTCACAGCAAATGTCTTTTATGGTGGTCAAGAGATACCATAAAGCTTCATACCTCTCTCCATCAGAGCACAGATAAAAAGGATAAATTGTCCTGAGAAGAGCAGCAAAGGTGTAAGACAGTGACTTACCAGATGATAACTAGCCTCCATAAAACCTGTAAAATGTGACAAATCCCTGTGCTTCCCTGGGTCTCTCCTCTATTCCCAGGCACCTCACCTTCCCCTAGTCCTCACAGGAGCAACATTACCACCCTAAGTAGGTGTTAGAAAAGAACAAATCATACACAATTTGCTTTTTCTTAAGAGGCCTGAAGAGCTTTTTTCCTGTGTGGGACTCAGTTTATCCCTACTTGAGGCCATGGCAGAAAATGAGGAGGTTCCTCATCTTTTTCAACATCTACCTCTCCATACAGCAACCCAGACTCTGGCTGTCCAGTTTTGCTTAAGAAATAAGAGATCAAAGTGAGTGATTCCAAAGTCAAAAGAAGGATCAGTCAGAGACCAAAGGAAGCCAGCCAGAGGATGCAAATCCAATTAATACTGAGCTTATAAAATAAGGCTTATTACACTGTCAAGTCTCCCCCACAGAAACAGCCTGACAGAGCAGAGTTTTTTTCTATTGACTGCTCTCTAAGTCAAGCCATGGTTTAGATTAATATATCAGATCATTTACATCTTGTTACTGGCTCACTGAGGAGTAATAAATGCAACTATTACACCTCATCCCTATTCATAGTCTTGCATGCAGATGAGCTTCAAGCTTTTTATTGACAGGCAGTGAAGTCCGGGGGAAAAGAAAGAATCCAGTTCATTTCCAGATATTATTGTATGCACGGAGGATTTCTGGTACTGTTGTCTGCAGCAGCAGAAAGGCTGGTTTATCAAGCAGCAAGCATTTTACAAAGGGTATTATGGAAATGACTGAATAATTCTGCATAATCAAGCCAGATGTTAACTATTCTACCATTTCCTACTACAGTCATCAGAAGGAGCTGCAGGGTACGAGCCCAACCTCGAAGCAGCTCCTACACTGATGTTGGCTGCAAGGGACAGGGAATGACATACTGGGGTTCCTCAAGCTATCCACAGGTCTTCAATTTTCCCTAAATGTCAGGCCTTGCGGCAGGGGGGGAAGTAGAATGTGGATTTATTGCTTTAGTTAAGACACCAGCTCTCACAAAAAGGAAAAAAAAACCCTGACTGGCTCAGAGAATTTACCAGGAACGCCCGTGTGTTTTCAGATTGGACCCAACATCTCTTTGCCATGCCAGGAAGCTCTGAGCTGCTGCAGCCCCTCTTTAGTGGCTGGAGGGCTCTGCAGAGCACAGCCTGAGCCTCTCCCAGTTCCTGTGCTCGGGCCCAAGCACTGCAGATGTGCTCCAGAGCCGCAGAGCCAGCGCCAAGGAGCTGCAGCTCCTCCAGGTCCCGACAGGCAGAGCTGGCTCTGCCCAGACTGAAAAGAGAAGCGACAGCATTTCTACTGCACCAGAAGTTACTGGGGGGAAGTCAATAAAGAACTGATCAGTTCCACACCAGATCCGGGCTGCACTTCCCATTGCAGCAGCACAGAGTCTCTTTTTCTGATTTTCCTGCCTGTCACCCTCCCATGGCACCGACACTTTCCCCATTCAGGAACTGCAGGTCTGTTTTTCCTCCCGCGAGATGCCCAAATCATAACTTTATTCCAAACTCAGAGTGATGGTAGCAGTGATGTGTGTGAGTAAGAGGGAAGGAGGAAGACAGAGGGAACAGGAACCAATTACCCACGAAGTGTCCTCTCCCATCTGGAGTGACAGGCAGAGTGCAGAAGGAAAGAAACAGATATTAGTCAGGCATGAAGTGCTGCTGAAGCAATTCCCCAGGACTAACAGCTCTGGTAAACCATTTCTATTTGTCTCATGGGCAGACAGACACTCCTGCCAGAAGGACAACCTGGATCTGCCTCACAGGACAGTCAGCAACAGCCCCAGAGAGGAGAGAACTGCATTAATACAGCTGTCAGTGCCCCTTGGGCTGAAACACTCACTGTGAAGTGGGGCGGACAAGGGCTGGCTCTTCATGGCACTGCAAACCCCTGATCCTAAAGTTGGCAGCTTTGCCTCTTGCAGAAGAGCACGAAGCCTCTGCTTGAGGGTGAAAAGACGCCAGCTTCAGGAGATGTGCAGAGGATGGACAGGGAGTCCTGGCCCCCAAAGGCATGAGGGTTCTTCAAACAGGAATTCTCTTTATTCCCTCCAAACCTGTCCTGCCATAACAGCACCCAAGCAGCCACAGGGTTTAAAGAGGAGGCCGGGCTCAACCTTGTATCAGTAAAACCAGTGCCAGAACCTTTTCCCAAACTGCATCAGCACCTTTACTTTGCACAATTTGGCCTGGACGGTGCTGCAGCTGCTCTGCAGTTGGAGAGCCTTTGCCCTGCAATTCCAGCCCTGTGGAAGCAGTTATGCTGACTTATGAAGTGTAGCAGTGCTGGAGTTACTGCATTAGGAAGGTTTATTTGCATCTTAACAGCAGTTTGTAATGAAGTGACTCTGCTGAAGTGTTCATGTGATCCTGAGGGGCTACAATCACTTCTGCAAAATGACGTGAGGCTTCTGGAGTACCAAAAAATAACGGAGAGGGTGGAGCCAGGGACAGAAGCTTCAACAACCACTGCTCAGCTACTGCCTTGCCTTGTGCCCACAGCACAATCAGGGCTTCCAGGGCAGCTGTGCATTCTGTGCACCACAATCCATGGGTTCACAGGGGACAAGTGCCTTCTCGCTGCCTCACACCACAAGCAGGAGCCAAGCACCACAGCTCAAGGTGCTCCCTGCCCTCAGTAACACAGCAGCAAGGAACACAAGGCATTTACCCGACAGGAACGGGGTGAGATGCTGAGAGCGGGGCTGCTGGCAGCGCCCTCGATGCAGGCTAATTCTGTGAGAGAGCCCTGAGCTGCAGGACAGAGCATGCACGGGCTGCAGGGATCTCACAGCAGACACCACTGTGGCTCACAAAGAGGCATTTCAGTGCCTTGTTTGCTGCCTATTTTGTGTCTTGTTTGCATGGCAAGCCAGGAGTGCAGAGCACGAGGGCTGCTCTCCAAACCAGGGACAGCTGTGCCAAAGCTGCTGGAGGACAGGTCACGCTGCCAGTACCACGGTCACCAGTTTCACTGCACTTGCTGCTAACGCTTTGTCCTGCAGAGCAATTGCCATCAGCAAGCAAAACTGAATTCTAACCATTTTCATCCTCCAGAGTGTACAAAACAGGCAGCTCACAAAGCTCTAGCAGTCCTATGACTGCTACAACAGCTTTGAATCAGATATGAATGAGTGACCCACCAAAATAGCTCGTTTTCCACACCAGCCCTGCCCCAGCAATGGATTTGTGTCCTTTTGTCGGAACTCTTAACAGATTCCTTTGTAGCTCATGAAACCTCCACAGCCCAGATGAAAGGAGACACTCAGCCCCTTGACAAAGGCTGAAGAAGCACTCTGGGAAGCATCACATCCACTGCATAAATGGGTATTAGGGCTGACCTGGCACAGCCACTCTCTCACTGTAGTTCCAGGAAAAGGTAAATGAAATAACATCCCTAAGATTACACACGACAAATCACTTGTAGAGCCAGGAGAGGAATGTGGCACCTCAGGGCAGACTGAAGGTCACTCTGGGGCTTTTTTTATAAAACACTGGTGAGTCCCTAACCAAACCCAACACTCCAGGGTGTTGTCCATTGAGGGCAGACTTTGAATTCTCCACTTGAGAGCAGTCAGATGGGGAGGGAGGGACACCAGCAGCCCCTGCTCACAGCCTTGTGGGTGAGGCAGGCACTTCAGACTGCTGGAATAGGGGTTTCCTCCCAGGCTGCTGAGCCTGTGGTACCTGGAGCTCAGGGTGANTCAATGTTTCAAAGATAACAGATCCACCCCTTGTCTGGCAGAGAGAATGAGAGGAGAGGCACTCGAGTTCTGGCAAGTATTGGAGCTGGAGGACAACAGGGACAGGCCACCAGACCAGACGTGCTGAGATGCAATGGCTTGAAGGTCAAGGAGAAGCACAGGAGAAACTCAGGCAGGAGACACCTGCACCCAGCTGGGCACTGGGAGCACAGCCTGGCCTCACCACACACCTCAAAGCACTCACCCATTTTGCCATCCTCTACGAAAAGCACGTTGAGAGGGATTAGGCAGCTGAAGTAAAATACATCGATGTTGTTTTTCACAGCCACCTGTTACAGAAAAACCAGGGAGGTTAAAGAGTCTCTNGCTGGTGCTCAGCTCTCAGCCTCCATCCCACTGCAGTGATGGGACACAGCCCTGAATCGTGTGGAACAGACCCTCGGGGTCTTGGGGTCAGCCCCCCCCTAAACCCAGCCGGATTACACAGAGGGGCACAGCCCCACCTGGAACAGCCCAAACCAGCCCAGGCATTACAGAAAATGGTGGATATTCAGTGTTTATCAAACAGCTTTTCACTTTAGGACATAAATCAACCTGACCAGCTGCTAGTCTCGAATCAATAATATTCTTGTAGATTAGTGGTTAGAGTATTAAATAAAATCCTTACATAACAGACAAACCAAGCTTGTCCATTCCTGCAGATTTACTGCTCTGCCCCCGGGTTTCCAGCCAGCCTTCCTGGCTCCTGGCCATAGTGCCCTGCTCCCATGCAATACAGGGGCTCCCGGAAAGCACAGTGTGCCCACAGAGCTCTCCTGCTCCATGGATTTGCAGAACAAAAGAACACACAAAAAGGTTTAAAGGCAAAAATGTCATGTCAGCACAGACAGACATCCTGCAGAGCACTGCACCATTGCACAAGAGTAGGGAAAGTGACTGTAACCCGCATGAAATTCAGCCACTTGAGGGGAAAAAAGCATCAAACTCCAGCTCTTGGGATGCACAGCTCTGCACCCAGCTATCTGCTCTCCTACATGTTTTGTTTCTCCCCCATTAGTGACTGCTATGGCTGCTTTACACTGTGGAGATGGAGAGCCCAAACAGTTTTGTAAAGTGGGCTTAGTCACCATTTTATAGAAAAAGAAAACCGAGCAGAGAAGAACAAGATCTGCCCATGGTGGCAAACAGGGGCACAACCTGTTCCCTAGAAAAAAGCTCTCCAAAAGTCCTACAGCAAGTCTGCTTGGCTTATAAACAAGGCTCTTGTACTAAAGCCCCTTTTTCTCCTCTTTTTAATTGTTAACACATGCTCAGCATCTGTGCATGTGTGTTACCTTTAATACCAATTACAGAACTCACTATGGAGATAAAATAAGATTTACTCACTAGAGAAATTAACCTTGCAAGCAGTGGGAGCCTCACTGGTCATGGGCATAAATATCTGGCAATGCTGAGGACAATTCAAATGGACAATATTAATTTGGTGTTTGCGCAGTTTTACACCCTTCAGTCTCTACTTAAATGCCTGGAAGAAAAATCAAAACCCCACAGTTTAAGAAATGGAAATGCAGAATGGCATTTTCCATGGAAGTTAACGCTGCTGTTGGTCTTTCTGGGTTAGTCCCATTGGGACTTTCACTGCAAGAACATCCCTCTGATGAGACACCCCCTCCAAAGACAAGGGAGCAGAAGAGGGGACCAGCAGATGACACTGAGTGGGTGTGACAAACTGGCTGAGATGCTGCCAGCAGCCTCTTGCAGACCTCCAGCTGCCTTCGAGGCACTCACAGGACTGAGGCAATGTCATTGTCAGTGTGCGGCCTCAGTCTGCCCAACAAAGCAAGCAAAGAAATGCATGAAAAAACCCTTAAGGAGTAACAGAAAGGGAAATTTCAAAGCAGAACAATTCAGGCATTGCTGCCCTCCAGGTGTTTTTGATCCCTGGCCAAGGGTGAGGAGCTCAGCCCTTCTTTAAGGAGCACACTGGGATGTGTCACACCTCCTTCCCACACACAGAAATCAGGCCTGAGGGATCTGCAGTTTGAAGCAGATTTTGGCATGGCCCAAATGTGGTTTAATTTTAGCCTGAGATCCAAATGCCAATCCTCTTGGCAAACCCTGCAGCCCAGGACACTTCCCAGCAATTTGGGTAATACCAGGTTAGGGTTAACCCAGCTGGAGACTTGTTAAACACATGCCCACAGCAACAAACAAACACACAGATCACATTCACTCACTAATTAAGCTTATTATCCTAGACTCATTTAGGTTGGAAAAGACCTCCACAGCATTCCACCAGCACTGCCAAGGCCACCACTAAACCATGTCCCCAAGTGCCACATCTACACGATTTTTAAGTGAGCTCACCACTGCTCTGGTGCCCATTCCAGTGCTTGAAAACCCTTTTGGTGCAGACAGATTTCCCAATATTCAATTTAAACCTCCCTTGGCACAAGAAGAGGCCATTCCCTCTTATCCTGTCACTTGTTACCTGAGAAAAGAGACTGACCAAGGGAAGGAAAAGCTGGAGCTTTGATGCAACATCCCTCCAACAGAAAGCATCCACCTTCAAAAACCACACCAGGATTCAGATTTTTTTTTTAATGCTTCCCCATCTGCTCAGCTGAGAGAGCGCTGGCCATGCAGCCCCAGGCTCAGCTACTCCCCATCCAGACAGGATCATTTTGTCAGATCACACTCCATAACCCCACAGATGTACCTAAGGCTTGAGAAAAATATTAAGTAAAAGCCTGCTACCATTCCAACTAACAGCTCCACTGTCAGAGCAGGTCACTAAATTAAGCCCATTAATGCCAGCTGCGAGACAGCTCTTCTCCCCGAACCAAGTTTTAGTTCTACTGTGCCCATTTATTTGTGTGACACTAATGAGGAACAAAGGGTTACTCTGAGAGGCTTGGAAGGCAGCAGAGAGGAATTTAAGTGCAAACCATCCTGCAGCAGCACAGGCAGCACCACCTTCTGCAATGCCTCAATTCCCAGTGCCGGGTTTTTGGAGGCAGCACTTGTAGTGCAGGGAAAGGCTGCACAGGTCACTGCTCTGGGCTCACTGCCTGCTTTCCCAGCAAGTCCAGCTTGACCATTTTGCTAATCCACAGTAAGAGCAGTGTGCCTGCTAACCAAACGCCTCCGGTTAGAGAGTGCAGAGCCTACAGCACCTCTGCCCTCTGTGAGTGCCAGGGCCATTAAGGGTTAGATTGTTTCTAGCTCATTAGGCCATGAAGCACTGGAGCTAGAAATGTGTTTAACATTTGCTTTAGTAAGCTTATGGCAGCTTAAAAAAATATATATTTGACTAATAAGGATTTGTCGAATTGGGGTTCATCCAGCTGCCTCCTACCTCTGTTATTCAGAGCTTGACCCAGAACTGAAAGTGCACCTGAATCAGGCAGAGATAACCCAGCCCAACTCATCACAAGCCAAATCTCAAGCAAGACAAACCCACTCCAAGTCTGAAAAACACCCAACTATGTCCCCTGGGGCGGTCTTACTTGATTTCCATAGCGCAAATACACCTAGGACAGCTCCTTCCCTCTGTGGGGAAGCCAGCAGGGAGCTGGGCATGTGTGTGCTGTGCTCCCTGCCTTGGAACAGCTCCCAGGCTGACCTTTACGGTCAGCACTCCTCGCTGCCTGGCTGCCACCAGCCTAAAACCACAGCACTGTCCTCTCCCCTGCTGCTGCCTCCCTGCTAAGTGATTTTCTCCTTACAGCTCATGCCCAGCTCCCTCCCCAGGGCAGAGGGGAGGTGTGACTGCTCCCACTGGAGCCTGACCCTGGCAGTGCCAGGGCAGGTGCCTTGTGAGCAGCCCTGGCCCAGGGAGGACTGCACAGAGAGCTCCCTCTTGACCTCACCACAATTAAAATGTCACTGATATTAAACCACAGCGTGCTCTGGAGAATACACAAATGGGAAGACACGGGGTTCACAGCCTGAGAGCTTGAGCACTGAAATTCAGGAGGGCTGGCAGTTGGGTGGAATAAATGCCTTCTTGAAAGGGAGCTTGATTCAAAGAGAAAGCAGCGAAACACTTTTACATCCTTAGAGGAACTTTCTGGCTTTCTTCTACAGACAGAAAAAGCACAGGACAAATATATCCACTGACCATGGGGATTCTACAGCATGCAGCAACACTCACTGTAGGGCAGGAAAAGCCTGCTGAAAGTTGGTACAATAACTCTGGTTAAATCCTCCCGGAGTTTCAGGATTTAGGACGGGGAGCTCGGCTCACTGAGCATTAAAAGCACAAATGATCAAGGCTTTGCAGAGATAAGCACGGCTCCAATTATCTCGCATCAGTTAAAGAGGATGTGCTGCTTACCAAGCAGCCCTCCTCCAGCCCTCCTCCCAGGAGGTCCACAGCACCCATCTGTATGGTGGTCACGTGGGGCACATTCACGGGGGGCCCCAGGTCCAGGTTGAGGAGATCCCCCAGGAGGTCACCCTGGGTTGGGATGACTTGTGGCTGCTCCAGGTTTGTGGTGGTCGTGGTGCCCACGGGGCTGTCACCAGCATCAGTGCTGTGGGGGGAGAACAAGAAGCAGAAAAGACAAGTGTCAGTCACCTCTGGTCTCCAGTTCCAGGTTCCCAGCGTGGGGAAACACAGCAAGAGGCGGCTCAGCAGCAGAAGCAGGGCAAAAAAAGACAGGTCCCAGCAGCTGCCGTGGCCAGTGTCCTGCCCCAGGCGGGGTTATGGCATGTGGCTCTTCACCACTCTGAGCACCAAGATTTTCCCTGCATTGTACATGGTTTTCAGCCCAGCAAAGGCAGTTTTGCAAGGGGTGAATTCTACCTACCCTGGGAATCAGAGACCCCCTCCAAAACAGAGAGCCATGGGTACCACATGGGCTACAGAAATGAAAATCAGCATTTCCTACCTCAGAATAAACCTACAGAAATGATTTTCAGCCCATTAGGCCTGAGAATGACATGAAAACACAGGGAAAAAAATAAATAATCCAGATTTTCTCAGAGATCTAACACTGATGAAACCCTTGAGCCCTTACTCTAACCAGTGCAAACTCCACCACTTTCCTCAGATCTAGATTAATCACCTTCTCCTGACCAGCAGCAAGGTCCATCAGTCTTTCCTAATTGAAAAAGTCAATCTAAAATTGATTCCTCCCTTCTATCAATAATTTCCTTTCCTCTGAGTTAGCAGGCATGCTAATTACTAGTCTAGAAACACTCATTATACAGCTTCCAAAATTTATCATCACATGCAGTCTGGTTACCTTTTATATCTTTTATATTCACTTGTCACTGAATTTGATTACAAGGAAAGGGTAAAAAAAATAACTGTAGCTCCTGGAGAACTCACTACAATGTATTTATTCTTTAAACCCAGAGATGCTCATACTTTGGATAATTAAAATCCATTTTATATCCTGTTTCCAGCAGTAACTGATAAAATGATTTCTAGCTCATGCTACTGCAGCCAGCAGGTAAGTGCACACAATTGCTGTGGGAATTAGTGTCCTGACAAGGTGTTTAACCCCGGGGCTGTTCTGCAAGCACTGCAGCTTCTGATCTGGAGTAGCCAAAATTCTCTTATCCTTATTCAGCTATTGAGGGGAAAGATTCAGTGACAGAGTATAAGCTGCTCCCAATCCCAGCACCAGGAGGAAAAGATGGAGCATAACGAGTGCAGAATGAGTTAGTTACCAGGCAGCAGCAGGAAGGCTTGAAAGCTTCTTTGCATTGAAAGCTTCAGAGCCCCAATAGCACTAATATTAGCTGTCCTTTCTGCTGCTGCCTTCAGCAGGGAGAGTGCTGACTGTGCTGAAGTGCTCACTGAAGCATTCCTGAGGAGAGGTGGTGACTGTGATCCACTCCCACCCCCAGGCTGGGAACAGGAACAGCCTCTCTGAGAGAGGCACACCACAAACCACTCGGTTCCTTCCCAGGATATAATCCCTCTAACACTCCACCCCTTCAACACTTACTCATCCTTCTCCTGATGGAGACACAGAAATCCCTCCGTGTCTTGTGTAACTGCTGCTGCCCCAAAGCCCAACAAGAAATTAGGAAAGGACAAAGCTCGGTTTGTTTGAAAAAAGCAAAACGCCAGATTTCCATTTGTAAAGAATCTCCTTAAAGAGATTATTATAAACAACTTTTCATTTTCTTTGAAAGAAAAGAAATTCCCGAAGAATATATAGGCTAAAAAGGGCAAAAAGACTCGATACAAGCTTTCCCCCTTACAGTCTTGGGTCTGGCCATTGGAATTGGAGATTTGGCCCTGTGAGTTCAGCCTCCAGCAGTTCCCAGATGTTGGAGTCACAGGGAATGAACAGCCTGAACCGGAGTCAAAACTTTTCTGCAGCCACCTGTGAAACAGGAAAATGGACACTCCTGCCCAAGTCTAACTAAACTTGCTTCTCCCAGGAGCCCTGTTAACATCTTCCCAAGTTTCCCAGCTGAATTATGGCTGAGCAGGGGTGGTGGGAGCCACCACATGAGGAAACACGGCCAAGCCGTCAGATTTCTCCCCCATCCTCAGGATACATCTGCAGCTCTGTGACACTTGGGCTCATTGAAGAGGCAGGAACATTTCACTGTCTGTGAGCTGTTCAGTGGCTCTTCCCATCAGCTGAGAGCTGCAAGAAACCTGCCCTAGAGTGCTCTGAATGGAAAATAAATGAATCAAAATGCCATGTAGTGTGTTCTGCCAACAAGAACTCCTCCTGGGTTCATACCCAGGGAAGTACCACTCACCTCACTATTTGGACTTATCTTTCACTGGACACCCTTAACTTGCCTTAAACTGATGCAGAAAACCCCAGTAATGGGGCCACTTGAGGTGAGAAGCTTGGGGTGCCATGAAACTAACCCCACTCGTGTTTTTAATTTACCACTGCATCAGTACGATCAGTGTGCAGCACGCTCTGCTGAGCATCCCTCACACCTTCCCCCAGCTTGCACTGCTGACTGAGGCCTGGAGGTTTGTTGCTGGAGGTTTTTTGAAGCAGTGGTTCTGCCAAAGTCAGAAAATACTTAAGGTCAGCAGACTGAGCATGAGCAACGAGAGTCAAGCACATAGACACTACATGCAAGAAGATAAAAAACTGCTCCCTCAAAAAGCTGAATTTGCTGAGCTAAATCCCCTAAAATGCTATTTGCTGTAGTGACCTGGAGCAAGTGTACAGGATGGCTGGTAACACCAAAACCCAGCTCCTTTTGAGAGAAATCTTTGATTAGGAGAGGTGGGAAGTGGCCACTGCTTTTCTTGTCCAACTGGTACATTTGTGCTTGCCGATTCTGGGTCAGTGCAGCCCGACTTGATTTCATAGGCAGGGAGAAAACAACTCAGTTTCCCAAAGCCAGCCACCACAGAAATAGCTTTAGTTGCTAAGAATAGCAGAGAAGTGGTGTCAGAAAATAGAAAAGAAGCAGCATCACACACTGATTTATCAGTGCAACAGCAAAAAATAGCACTCCAAATGTCACTTTGGGAATATTATTAAGAGGTAAGCCTGGATACTCTGCCTCTTGCTGCAAAATACACTCATTTTTGTAATTAATACCATTAGTGCAAATAGCAAACTGTTCACCTGAATGAGGTTCCAGGGGAACGGGCCCAACAGCAACATGGCCCCAGCTGGGACTGAGGCACTGTCTGCTCTTGCAGAGCTAACCTGCTGCCAGAACTGTGATCCCAGGGAGGCACTGAAGCACCAGGCAATGAGCCAAAGCATCTCCCCCACCTCACAAAGGTCAGACAGACCACGTCAGTCTACCCATGCTCTTTTGAGCCCTAACAGTCATGGGGATTAGGATGGCTTTTGCACTTCCCTTGCTTTACAGGCATCAAGTGAGAAGGGGAGTTTTACCAATCCTACTCCATTTCATGTTCCAGCAGTGAAGGATCCCTGTGCTTGCCTGTTCCAGGAAAATGATACTGCATTCCAGGAGACAGGCTTGTAAAGCTGAGCTGTTGTTGAAGCAAAGCTCCTACAAAATCATCTTCTGAAAGATGCCTTTTCTCACTGTAATCCTCCCTGCACCAAAGCTTCTGCTTTTCTACTCAAATTCAAGCCAAGAGCACTTATAACCAATGTCTTCTCAAAAAACATCACAGCTTCTCCTCACACAGGAACTTTGACACTTCTTGTGTCTTCTGACCCAGGAACTTGGGACACTCCACACCCAGGATTACATTCTGCACCAAACAGCCCTTGAATGACCTGCGAACTATCAATAAAACCCCACTAAGGTGTTCTAAAAGATCCTGGCATCTTTTGGACTGTTTGCTAGAAAGAAACAACCAAGCCTGCCCAGGATGCCCAGGGCTGCCTGAGCTCACCTGCCATGGTGGATTGGCAGGTGCTTGCGGTGGATGCCGTGGCTCCCCTCCACGAAAGCGTTGGGTGGTTTGTGGTACACGGAAGCCAGAGACCCGATGTGGCAGATCAGCTCATCCAGCAGGGTTGGCTCAATCAGATCAGTCTCCTCAGAAATCAGTGGCTTTTCTGAGAGCACAACTTCCTTGGCAGTCACTGGGTCCGTGGAAAGAAGGCGCCAGTAGATGTAGCCACGATCCCGCAGGTCTGGGTTGTCAGAATCCTGAGACAAAGCAATGCATCACTCACAGGTCTGAAGTGAACTAATGCCTGTAATCACTTTATTCTTCCAGCAGTGATTCTGCTGGATTAAAAAACCCCAACCAGCCAACAGACACAGCCACTAATTTCAAAATGATGTTACAAACTGGTTGAGATGAACATCTTAAAATTAAAAAGGAGAACCAAAGTATTAATGCCTGGCTTCCTGCTCAGCTGGTCAGGGAGGAAAAAACCCAGGATTTACACCCCACAATTGCCCCAAACCACAGAGCTGCCAGCTTCTTTCCAAACTCTCCTGCCAGTAAGTGCTAGGAGAAATCCAGAGAAAAGAATGTGAGTGGCAACGATTGTTACACACTAAGAGCAGATACACTTACCCAAGGGCACTGCTGGCCAAAAAAGATGCTGCACAGCCACATCTTCATAAGCCATATTCTTTATAGCAAAAGAGATCTTATTTATCCTGCCTTTTAGTTATCTAATGGAGAGATGCTAATGATACACACTTAGGGTACTTCAGCAGTTCTCCAGCTGTCAATAATACCCTTGTTTTATGGCAGATACTTTTGCCTCTGCATGAAGTGCTAATTATTTCTCTCATCTTTGAGTAGCTCTGCCCAGAGCAGCAAAGTGAGTGGGGATGGTTTGCTGATAATGTTCTAGGGAGAGGGAGGTGCTGTGGTTTTACGTTGTAGTGAACTGTTCATGGAAACAAGAGCTTGGATTTTTAATCCTCACATCAGCAGAGTAACAGGATAAATGTTTGAGGTTTTTTCCCCCCGATAAAATCCCAGCAAAATATTGTACACCTCACCAGCCTTCCTCTTGGAATTTCTTTTTCTCTTCTGTGCTCTCATTGCTGCTGCTGCTGCCCTGTTAGAACCTGCATCTGCCATCTGCCTCAAGCCATTCTCAAACCTCTTCTTGGAATGAGACTGAGCTCAGCTCATTTCGCTTGTAAGGACCTAAATTAATCTCTCTGTTGTCTCACACATTATCTCAGCAGAGCTGGTTTTGTTTGATGGTAGAATTGTGGACTCTACGCCCTTAACAATCCCTCCCAGACTCTGCACTCAGGATCAGGCAGGGTTTCTGCAAGGGCACAGATGAAAGGCCACACTCTCCTACTTGCAGGCACCTACAGATTCAAGGCTGACTCTGTTTCTTCTCACAGCCAAAATAACACACTGGAAACTGGTAAACCTACTGAAACAAGAGGCTCAAATCTCTGCCAGTTTCTCTCCCAGATCTCCCCTCTCCAGGGTCTGCATGCACACCTGTGGAGCAACACCAATGAACCCTGGCCAGCTCAGCTCCCCACCCATGCAACAGCAATGGGGATGCAGAGGTCTGAGACCTCAATTCCTCTGTTTCTTCCAGCCCCAGCTGCTCCACTGCTATTTTTACCATTGCTGGCTGGATGAAGCTGGCTCCTGCTACAACCACACCTGCAGCCTGCTGTGCAGACAAGCCCTGAGACACTTGAAGTGCAACAATACCTAAGCTGGGGAAAGAAACACACGTGTAATTACTCTCCCACTCAAGTGAAAAACACCGTCTCTACCTAGAAATCAGACCTTGAAGCATAAGGTTTTGCAGTGTTTCACAGCCGCTTATCCTACATTGACTTATTAATCATATAAAATACAAAAAGCCAGACTGAATCAACATTTGTGACAAACAGAGAAAAAAACCCAGACGCCTGCTACATTCCGAGGGTGCCATTAAATATTTGTGACTCAGCACAGTGGGTTGTAGCACTTAGTACCTTTCTTCTGTTGGCTCAGGCAAATGATACAGCGTGCCCTTGGCCCACTCCTCTCTGAAGAGCAGCTCAGAGCCTGCCTAAGAGCAAGTTTTGAAGCAAGAAAAGCAGGTCCTGGGTTTGTTGCTGCTGACCAATGCCACACCCCAAACGAATGAATAAAAGTTTTAAGCGCAGTAAGTCCACAGCCATGATTTCTTGCAGCAAAGATGACTGACTCCAGGTTTTCTGCTCAGAAACAATCACAGCCCATTCAGCTGGCAAACTATTTTTATCACTTGACACAGCAGGTCTGGACAGAAGCTGCTCTTTTTGGGTACTTTACCCCAGACATTGCAGCCAAGGAGCGCAGGAAGATCAGCTGAGCTCGTACCCACCCCTGCCACCAGGACATCTCCACTTCTGTCCTCTAGAGCTACAAGCAGTTGTGTCTGCCAGCTCAAGCCCAGCCTTGCCTGCAGTGATCTGAGCTCCTAGCTCAGCACCTCATGCATAATGAATCCCTGATCTTAACCCACTGCTACAGCCTCCAGCAAAGCTGCCACATTGGTTGACAGCATCCAAATACAAAGGAAAAACCCCAAACTTCAGTTCTTTCTTTTTCATAGCACGGCTTAAACTTTGCTGTTCACAGAACCACGTCTTTGCCAGGCTCTCTCCCTCTGTTATAGCTCCAGATGTTTAACTGCAAGCCACCTTCAAGGAGAAAGGATTTTGGTTTCTTGATAATTCTACGCTGCCCCTAATTTTCCATTTAGTGAGTGAATTGGGAAGGAATTCAGATAAAGCAAGAGCTAAGAAGGAGAAAGCAGATTCCAGATGGTAACAGGCACAAAGCAGCTTTTAAATAGAGCCTCTCTGGGAGAGAAGGGAACCTTGAATCTGATCTACTGCAGAGCTGCCTGGCCTGGCAGATGGGAGACATCACACAGCAGGCGAGCACCGTGTCTGCAGGGCTCCGCCTCACTGGGTACCTTGGCTCACCTGTGTGGCCAGGCTGAGGACCTGCTGGACCAGCTCCTGTGTCTCAGAAGGCTTTTTCAAGAACAGCTTCACTATCGCGGTCAGGAGGGTGAGCTGCACCTAAGAGAGAGCGGCATGGGAGAGATTAAAAATTCATCCCTTCAACAAGGTCTCACAAGTCTCCACATCCTTTGCTGATATAAAATGTAAGACTTCAGTTTTCCTCACAGCATTACGCCGTTCTTTGCCAGTGAAACCCAGTATAATGAGACTCAGACTCTTGCCTGTTGCAAAACACTTCCACAGACAAACCCCTGAGCAGCAGGCTCAGGTTTGTGCCATACTGTCATGCACCCCATCACTATCTAAGTTCTGACCCCAGTACAGCCATTCCCCCAAGAAATATGCAGCGTCTGGAACCCCCTCCAGTTCTGTCTTGTCCTTCCAAGAAGGGAATTTTTGGAGACACACACAACAAAGCAAGAATGCAGATTCCCAAGTTTTATTTTAGCCCAGTATTGAAGCTGTTATTGACAGGTATTGTCTAACCAGAGCAATAACATTGACTGTCCATCCCATGAACACACCGCACGAAACACTACACATAAAATGCACATTGCAACTTTACCTGAGTACTTTCATCATGGAAACCCTCCAGGAAACTCTCCAGCAGCTCATCTGCGTTGTCAATCCTTTCAGCATATTCACCTACTATCCAGATCATGGCAGCTCTGGCATCTGGCTCGTCCAGGGAATCCAGGTTCTCACACAGAGTGGCAATGATGCTCTCATACCTGGTTTGTCAGAGTACCGGTGGATTACTGGGGTGAACTGGACTTGTTGTATTCCATTTCTGCCCACATCATTCTGCAGAGAATCCTGCACTGAATTCGTGTCTTGTATTTCTACACAAAAAGCAGCATTTTCATTTAACTACTTTTTTTTTCTCCCAAAGCTGAGCACTGAGGTCTCACAGGGTCTTTGCAGTTTAGTCCATCAGTAAGACCACTCAGATGTGGAGTTCAAGATAAATCTGCTTCCCTTTCTGTTTGCTAATGGGAATATTTGATCCAACAGTTCAAACCATGAGTCTGAATCAGATCCTGCAGCCTTGCAGGAGGCTTCAGCCTGGTAACTCTACACTGGGTATTACACTCCCCACAAGGCTTTACTGTAAGCCAGACAATATCCCACATTAATTTAGTTTCTCCTATTCCCATGTGCAGGTACCCCCACAGGCGGGGAATTTCTGAGACTGACAGCAGAAATTGCCACAGAAGGCTGCAGATGTCCCCTATTATTTTTTAGGTGATCATGAAGTCTCTGCTGAAAAACATCACCGCAGTTCCAGGGCTGAGGAGACAAAACCTTACTGCAGAACCAAGAGAAGCTGAGTTCTGCCCAAGCCAGAGGAATACTTGGTGGGAAAAGCCAGCAGTGCTTTGTTCAGCACAACCTGACTGGATCTCAAACCGTGGGAGCCATGAACTTTCACAGCCCTGCACGAAGAGACCTGTACACTTCACAGATTTCTAGAGGACATCAGCAAAACCAGAACAGTCTGATTCTATAAACTCAGCCAAATTTTCTTGCTGGCAGCCTCTGCAAGAGCTTTACTGGTTTTGATCCAGGCTTTAAGAAGAAGTGGTGGGGAAGGAAAACCCTTCAATTCAAACTAATAACAAGCCAGGCTGACACCTCATCTAGAGCCAACACCTGAATCCTAGCAAACTAGGAGTGGGATCACTGCTTCCACCTTTGCTTCAGAGCCCTGGTAAGCTGAATTCTGTGCTGTTCTGATGATGGTAGCCAAGTGCTTCCAAAAAAACCCGAGGCTGCTTCCACGTACTTGTTGGGGTACTTGCGGAAGATGTCCCTGATGACCACGATGGCCTCTTGCACCACGTAGTTGACCTTGGTCTGGATGAGGTCCAGCAGTGTGCTCACACAGCGCTCTGCAGATTGCTAGAGAGAGCAGAAAAATACAATTTAAAAAGCTGAAGAAACACTCCTGCTCCCACAGCACATACTGAGGAACACAGCATGTGTATGAGAAAAGGCCCAGGGGGGAAAACAGGAGAACAAGAGCTACAAACTCTGTCCAGAAATGAACTACAGGGTAACAAAAGGTTGTTTGTGGGGACACCAGATGGTTCCAGCCCCCGTAGTAAGAAAAGCAACTGTGCCAGTAGAAAGTTGGGTCACCACACCAGAGACCTTCAGAATATCACCTACACTGCTATTTGTACCACTCTGGGGCTGATACAGGCCTCTGAATGAGCTCTCTGGGGCTTCCCGTGCCAGGCAATCAGAGCTGGGAAAGTTCTGATAGGGACTGCAGGAAAGTTGCTAGCAAAGCCAGAAGGCAGGAGAAGAGAGTGTTGTCAAAACCAGCAGCAAAAAGCAGCTCCCAGCAGCAACAGGTTCAGTATTTTTGGGGTGAGGTCACTAACATGTGAAATGTATAGCTAAAAATAGTAATTCAGCTGCTCCTAGTGCAGCTTTCACATTAATTAATTCACAGGCACCGCAAGATAACAAGGACTGGACACTGTCATGCTCCAGGAACCAGGAGGGGAGTTAGAGGCAGATAATTCAGGGTGGTCTATTCCCAAACAGCACAGCCAGGCAGGACATCACAGGAGCAACCAACTTCAGCAGCAGAGAGTCTCAAATAAGGGCAGTGATTTGGTTATTAGCAGAGCATGCATGAAGCCTCATTACACAGCTGGTGATTAATGTGAGAAGCAGACTGCTCCTGACGCTGCCGAGGCAATCGCTTTCAGAACACTCATAAAGGATTTGGGCTGGAGACAAACACTGTAGGGCACAAACAACAGCAATGTAGGTGGATTTTTCAATTCCAGTGAGTTAACAGCTCCCTCGACTTACAGAGCACTTAAAGGCTGGGCAGGAGGAGGAGGAGTGAAATGGCATTTTAGTCACAAGAATCCGTTCTGTGAAAATGGGCAAAAACCTCAAGGACGAACCTCAAGAATTTGGGTCAGAGACTAAAACCTTTCTGGCAATTTCCTGCCCTCATGGGTGGGTATCTCACACAGGGCCTGCCAGTACAGACAGGAGGATCTGCCAAGGGAGGAGACACCACAAACCAGCACTTGCTCTGTCTTTGCAAACAGGAAGGCATAAGACTCTCCCCCAAAATTCACACCAAACAGAAAAAAAAAAAAATCCAATACAACTGGTGTCAGAGCGAAGAGAGGCATCACATAAAAATGGGTGATTGGTCTAATATTTTTTTATGATACCTCTCCCTCCTTAGCTCAGCATTATGGGTACTATGGCACTACAGGGGCAGTGAATGGCAACCTGACCATGTCCTGCTCTGATCCCTCCTGCTCCAGAAGAGATGTGAGGCTGTGACCTGGAAGACACTTCCACTTCACGGGGACTGACCACATACCTGGCTCCACACACCGACTTGGCTCACAGTGGGAGCCCTGCTCAAAGTCCTTGCAAGAGAGATGCTTCAGAGCTTCCAGTTTCACCCCTTCATTCCAAAACCTTTCATCTGGTATTTTAAAAAGTGACCTGATGGGGGTAAATCTGTCCCACACCCATTCTACAGAATCTACAGCACCAGTCACAGCTGGTAACCAGCAGTGCAGCCCTGTCAGAGCCTACAACCGACAGAGCTTTAAGAGCTGTACAATCCAAGGAAAAGCAAATTAAAGTTTAGGTTCTTTCTTTCTTTAGACACTTCGAAGCGTGATATTTTCCAGGAAAAGCATAACATTCACTTTAAAATACACAGTAATGATTTTTAGCCAAAGAGTCTCTTGGAAAGTGAGCAGTGGTGGGTGCATGCCCAGAAGAGCAGTCCCTCTAACAAAACCCATCTCAGCTCACCCCATCCCTTGTAAACACACTGCTTTTTGAAGGTGGGCATCCTTGGGGACAGCAGAGCACTGCAAACTGATGAAAGAGTGCCCCAACTCGGACAGCTTTCAAGTTGGAGTGAGGAAGGACAAGCAACCAAAGTCAAAATTGCTTTGTTTTTCTGCAGAAACCAAATGAAAGCCCACAAGATTACTGAAGTAGCACATATCACACTCAGCCATAAGCCTCAATGACTTCTAAGAACCAGCCTGCTGGCAGACTGTCTTGGAAATGAGACAAATATCCCTGTAAGATGGCTCCTTCTGCTTCTCCTTTGCTCCAAAGGAATCTCTATCTTTACTGCATCCACTTCATTTCCTTTTCCCACAGGAGCAGCGCTTGTTTTCCTTACAATCAAAGCACAGCACGATGGTCTCTTGTGATGCTGTCACTGGAGCAAACCAAGTCACAAGGCAGACAAGTTTAGCTACACCAGAGTTTGCTGTAGATAAACCCAAGCTAACTGAGCTCAGCTATCAATAATTCAGCCCTATCCATGCAAAATGATGATGTTCTGACATCCCCCAAAACCATGTGGCTGCTCAAGCCTGGGCAAAATCTTGCTACTCAGTGTGGGTGTTGGTTCCATATCCCAAACCAGCACTAGCAGCAAAGGGAACACCACATTTGCTTTGCGGTGCACCTCTCAGCAGACAAATTTATTTCTGTCTCACTCCCCTAGGAGTGACAATTAGACAAAAGGTAGGATCCCTGAAGGCAGAGCTGGGGTGCTCTGTGAATCCTCATTCATCAACAGCTCCCACTGGCTGTGTCCTTTGTCAAAAAGCAGATTTCTGAGCTTTGGGAACTTGGACACTGATGGCTGTGAGGATGCCCTCCCACTAGTCATAACTGGCAGTGTAAACAGCCTTTAGCAAACACAGATGCAGCGGGGACAGGGATTAACCTAGGGATGAGGACACTGTCATGAGTTGTTCTGTATCTGCCCTCTTTAAATCTGGTTCTTGTCAGAGCAGGAAACAGACCTCACCCTTTGCAGCAGTATCTTCAATGGAGCAGTGCTAAAAATCAAGGTTAAAATTACTAATGAGAGACACAATTACAATCAGAGGGTCACTGGGGCATTATTAGTCCTTCACTTATCAAATATGACTGTTGTGGTATCAGGGATGGGGAAAAATATGAGGGATGAGGGCAGGAAAGGGTAAAAACTTCTAAAAACATCTTGATGCTGCAGGAGTACACCACCCTCCATGTGCAACTAGGACAGACAGAGGGCCAAATCCGAGTGAGAAAGTCCCTGCTAAAACAAATTCCCACCCCAGCACAGCACAGCTACAAAAAGGGCTGTGACCAGCTCCTATTAACTTCTCTGTAGCCCTTTCCCATGCTCAGGGGGATTTTCTGAGGTTTACTGTCACTGCTGTGGCTCCATCCAGACAAGCTCCTGCCTGGATGCAGCATGGAAGGAGTGCTCTAGTATTTTGAACTTCAGACATGAAACAGAAGCAGCAGCCCCTGCTTAGTGGGGCCATGCTTCAAAGAAAGCCCCTGGCAGTGACAAACCTTTGAGAGCTGAAGGAAGGGAGAGCTGCACAAAAGGGCAGTTGATTCTCTCCAGAGGACAGAAGTTGGTGTCCTCTTTGCACAGGCTTGCAGTAGTTTAGCTGAAACAAGAGAATCCTGTGCATTGACACCACACTATGCCAGGCATGATTAGGTTATTATTTAAATCTGCTGTCAGGCAATGCTCATGGGAACACACTTGAGCAAAAGCTAAATGAGCTCAGCTGAAATTAGAGCACTTTACGTGACATTTTGCACTCAGTCATCAGTTTACTGAAAAGTACCAACACCACAGCATAAATCTCCCCTCTCTTCACAGCATTTCTGAGCTCCTGACAGGCATTTCAGATTCACTTACAGGGAAATTAAGAGAGACATCACTAAACAAAACAATATTCTATTATGAGCACTTAGGTGGATGTTCTGCTGGCAGAGGACATTTCAGACTTGTTTTGGATAACTGCACAGGTTCCAGGGAACTTGTTTGCATAAGCACTGAGGCAAAAAAGAGCACACTCCAAATGAAGCCACAAGTTATATGGATTTACGTAAGTAGAGTCACTATGTTTGTATAAATTGCATTTAGGTGCCCCAAATCTCTGCAATTCTCTGCCTCTGTGCTCTGTTCCACTGAAATGGAGGGGAGGGATGACACAGAATGCTTCATAATACTGAGTTTCTCTGTACAATCTCTTCTTCTTCCCCCTTCAAAAGGTCAGGCCACAGCCATTAATGCAGTTGGATGGATAACAGTCATTGTTCCACTAAAGCAAATGCAGTAAAATATTCCATCAAGGATGAATGACCTGCCTTGCTCTGCCTGCAAGATGAGAGGAGCAGCCCACCCTCCTGGGATGTCCTCACAGCTCACACCCCGTTCAGAGGCACTCTGCCCACAACCGGGATGTAGCCAGGCCACTTGAGGGCCACCACTGAAATTCCAGCAACATGGAAACGAGGTGGCAAAGCCCATCATTGTTCCTGAAGGCAGGGAAGCACTGAGAGCCTCCAGGATGAGATACTTGCCTCCACCTTGATGGCACAGCGGCCGATGGCTCGCACGGCCTTGCGCACGAAGTCGACGTCCACCTCGGTGGCGTATTCCTTGAGCTCTGCCAGGACCTGTGGGGACACCACACCACTGTCAGCCCCTGGGGACGCTCAGAGAACAGCCCACCCTCACAAGGGATGCTGCTTGGACACCAGAAGATGAGCAGGATATTCTTTCACAGCTCCCACGCACATCCAGCCCAACTCTGCCATCAGCCTCTCCCTCTGAAGCCCCCTGGTTTGGTTACACTGGTGGGTAATGTAAACTGGTGTGGGTTACACTTGGTGTGGGCTGGACAAAGTCAAAAGGTGGCCTGCTCTTGATTATTTCCAATTCCCTCGAACAAGAGCTGTGGAAAATCAGCCAGACTTAAAGGTTTCTATTCCTTCCTACACTGAAAAGACATTTGCTGCATGCAAAGCTCACGGCAACAACCATTTTTTGATCTCTCCTTTTCTGTGCTGAGATGAACCTTTGGATCCCCAGTGCATCCAAACAGAAGATGCAGAGGAGATCTGAGGACACTCTGGAACATCTATACACAGATTAATAACAGCATGAAGATACTTCCCCTTGTAAAACTAAGATTTATTATTTTGCCTCAGTGTTTTTGTTAATGGAAACCAGTGAAGGGCTAAACCCAGGATCTCTGCTGGGATCTTACAGACCTTTAACTAAAAAGCTTTGTCTTAAATCACTTAGCTTACAAAAAATAATTTCAAGAAAAGACCATACGTAATTTATATTCCCTCAAAAGCTCAATTTATTTCAGTTTCTCATGCCAAACATAACATCA
The DNA here is from genome assembly GCA_013397315.1 of Donacobius atricapilla. Lineage (NCBI taxonomy): Eukaryota > Metazoa > Chordata > Aves > Passeriformes > Mimidae > Donacobius > Donacobius atricapilla. Next base: position 52,935 of record WBMY01002474.1, read on the forward strand.
GGGATTTAATTGTGATGTCACAAATAGATGGTGAGGGAGAGGGCAGCAGCACAAAGCCAGACAGTCCTTTGAAAAATCTCTCATCCAAGCAAATCGCTCAGAAGAATGACAAGATGAAGAGGCCATGAAGGGCCAGACTGCAGACAGATAAATCTGCAAGGAGGAGACAGGACATCTGTGTTTTGAAGTTTTCTTATTTCCTTGGATGATCTGTGTTGCACAGCACTTGGAGCACCCGCCTTTAGCAGCTGAGGCTTCCCAAACACTGCCCGAGGCCTGGGCAGGAGCCATCCTGGAGCCCTGGTCCATCCTTGGGGATGGAGAATCTCCACCAGCAGCACAGGAGGTCATGGGTGGAAGCTGCTCTCAGGTCTCATTCCAGGTTATATTCCTGCTAAAGCTTGTGTTGTTTTATGAATGCCTCCTCAGAAGCAGCAGAGATTCATTCATTAGTCTGCAGGTCTCAGACTGCCCTCCAGACACCACTGCCTTTCATGCAAACAGTGCGTATTATTGAAACATTATAAATTCAAATTGGTGTGGAGCCTACCAAAAGTACGAGAGATAAATTCCAAATACGTTCTCATAGAAACTGATTTTTAAAATATTTTCCATGCCCCCAGCACAAAAAGGGCATGAATTATCTTGCTCAGTTCCAAAAACCATCAGAAGAGAGCTGAAGGAGCTGCTGCAAAATGTCACATTAAATGAAATTGCTCTGTGACAATTAGGATAGGACAATAATAGCACTAACCAGAGGCATTAATCATTCTGCATTTAGTGTTAGGCCCATGGTCAGGGATGCACTTGAGAACACCTCCTCCAAGGAAGGGATCTGCATTAAACCAACTTCAAATACAAGAAGAATCTACACTGTAAAGCACATCTCAATTCAGTTCAGTTTCAGCTTTGTGCTGTTTCCACTCTGGAAGCAAGTTAAGCAAAAGCAGGATTTTTTTAGCTCTGAAGAGTGCCTGTGCAAGCGTTTTAACAATTTTACTAACTTGAAATTCACACTTCAATAATGTTTGGCCTTTCTGAATGCCTCCTTTACAGGCACACCCCTATCACTTGAAACAAGCCTCTCATTCCAACCTCAGCACTGGCAGTGACTCATTTGACAGGAGCCATGAGTTCTCCTCCTGGAATTGTCATCTGTGAAACAAGATCCACCTCACGGTCACGATGCATCCCTGCCATGCTATTAACATTTAAATGATGGGGGAAACTCCACCACCTCCCCTTCAAGAACTGCACAGAGCACTCTAGCAGGCACAGTGACGGCTAATAGCCAGGGCAACTCCAGGAGTAGCTGCAAACACCCTCACACAGGGACCAGGGAAGGGTTTTCCTCTCCCAGAGCACAGCAGGAGTGGCCCAGCTGACCTGGGCAATGTTTGCTTGGGAGGCCAGGCGGATCATGATGTCCAGTTTCTCCAGTTTGACGTAGATGGGGTCGTTGTACTTCACAAAGAACACTTTGATCTCCTGCTTCAGGATTTCAGGCCTGCAGGGAACATAATGTGTGTCACTCAAGAGTGGTAAAAACCCCGAACTATCGTAACAAAAGGCATCTTTCCTTTAGAAATTCACCCAAATATCCACTGAGAAACAGAATGGTGTCATTTTCTGGTTGACCAGAGAAGTCATGGACTCCCCATCCCTGGAAGTGTTCACGACCAGGCTGGACAGAGCTCTCAGTGATTTGGAAGGTGGAACCTACAGAGGAGGTTGGAACTGGATGATCTTTAAGGTCCTTTTCAACCCAAACCATTCTCTGACTCTGATTTTATGGCTAGGATGTGCAAACACCAATTTGAAGAAAAAAGTATGCATAAAAAGATTATTTAGATACAAAAATGCATAATTCAATGCATAATGGCCACACCTCTGCTTCCTGTATTTGAGCTGCTGAACCAGCCACGACAGGCAGCGAACAATATTTTCAGTGAAAGAGTAACATCCTTATCTCAACACAAAACCTACAAATTCATTTCCACTTTCACTTGCAAGATGCCAGTGCACAGTAACTCTGCCCTAATATAATCACAAAGTGCTAGCCAAGCTATCTCACCTTTCCAGCAAGGATCAGCAACAATGAAACACAAATATGGGAGCAAATTGGTGGGAAAACCCCAACCCACCGTACACCAGGATGTCACCAGCCTGGGGGTGCTGTGCTGAACAGAGGAATACAGGCACAGAGAGATCCTGCAGGTCGATATGAACTGCTCCTGTTTGCCATCCTGGTTCATAGAAGGCAATTCTGACTACTCATAAAGAGAGGGTGAAGAGAGGCAGGTAAAGAAACACTGCATGAAGCTGGTATCACAAGTATGCTGTAAAGGAAATCCCTTCAGGCTACCAGAGTCATGAGACTGTTTAACCTGGCCCTCAAGAGATCTGAGCCTGGATTAAAAGAAATTCTGTGCACGTGGCAATATCTGGAGGTCTGAGATAACCAGATGGCCTTTGACAACGCAAGAGTAACACCCCCAAGCCTTTACCTCTTCTGCACAATCAAGTTGATGTTCCTCAGGGCAACATACTGAACTTCAGGCTCTCCAGACAGCAGGGTCACCAGAGGAGGAGCAAGTTTCTTCAGCAGCATGTTGTAATAGTCAGAGTCCTTGGGAAGGAGCTCCAGAAACTTCATCAGGACCTTCACTGCTGACAGCACCACCGCCGAGTTGGCGTGAGACAGCCGGGGGGTCACCCGCTCACAGATGCTGGGGACACAAGAAAGGGTTCAAACGGATTTCAGGATGCCAAATATTTCAAAACTAAATGTAGGAGATGGCACAAAGCTGAAGACAGCTTCTCAGACATTGCCTGGATTTGGTTTTGTCCACAATGAACGAGCAAAGTCCTGTTCTCCTGAACACAGCAGGAAGCGAACAGGGACTTCTCTCACCACTTCAAGTTTCTCTCCTGCCACAGTCAGCCCAGGAACAATTCCACACTTTCTGCTGTTTCCTGGTGGTATTCTCTATTTGTGTGATCCTGTCTGTCACTTACAAACATAACTTTAACAAGAACAGCTACTGGAAAAACACTTTAGCCTCCATATAACCATTCAGAGGTGATACACGCTTCTGGCTTGCTTGGGGGTTGCTGTCATTTCCACAAAAAAAGATTTCTGTTCCTCTGAACACACAAGGAAAGAGTGACCTAAATATCCTCCCAAATCTCAGCGTCACCACTTGCCATAATGGATCCTGTAATCAAACAGCATCCTAAACAGCCCATCCCAAAAAGAAAGGAAGTTTGGGTTCATATGGTCTTTCTTAGAGCATCTGTCAAGTTTCTTCCCACTCCCTCCTGCATATTGCTAACCCAGAACAATCTTACTCCCATCTGTGCCTCCTGAAGTTTCTCTCCCTGCAAGATTTGCTTTCAGCCATGCTGGAAGGGAAGCAGCACAGCTCAGTGAAGAGCAGAGAAATCCAAGTCAGGGCTGGGGCACCCCCAGCTGCCTCTGCCCAAAGTCACCTGCAATGTCCCAGCTGCTTCCTCCCTCTGTGCCTCAGTCTCCCCATGCACAGGGGAGTGACACCAGCCTTGCTAGAAAGGAGGGTGGCCTTCCCAGGGCTGTCTGAAGCAAGGCAGGCTCCAGGAGATAAACTCCACACAAAGGAGCAAAAGGAGCTCCTGCCCATGCAGTTGGATAACCCACTCTTCAGAGGAATTGCAGCTGAGGAACTGGGACATGTTCGCAGTTGTTAAAAGCTGTGGTCACAGACAGAGCTGGGATAACACCGGCCTCACACCCTGGAGATCTCTGCAGGTTTCTAGCACTCATTAAGAGCTGTTTCTGGCACAGAAACAGAACACAAGGGGAAAAAAAAAACCGGCAAGACTACTGGCAGACTTCTTAGAAACAGCGCATTTTGTGCCTCAAAAGAAGAGTCAATGAAGAAACCCATCAAATTCCAACTGGCCTGGCCAGGATTTTGCATGTGGGCTTGTGATCCTTCCTCCCCCTCCATCCCCACATCAGCTGCATTAAATACATCATCTCAGAGTCTCCCTGTTCCAAGTTACTTTTCTGGCTGAATCCTCATTTTCTTGGGAACACAATCTGTCTTTTTGTAATTCTGGAGACAGATGAGGAAGAGGCTTGAAGTGCACAAACTAACAGCCCACTACCCAAACCTTAAAGTCTTGCTATTCAGGTTTAGTCATTGCAGTTAAAGGTAAAAGCACAAAGGTGAATTTGGAGCTATAAGAAAAATCATTTCTTACCCTTTTCACTTCTATGGTATCACAGGCTAGTTTTCAGCTGGAAAACACTCCAGTCTCAAACCTGTAGTACTTTAGAAACCCACAAACCTATAAAAGCTTCTTGCATCTCAAAGCAGCAAAACCAAATGGGAAAGTTCTGCTTTAAACCAGAAAATCCTCCGAACAGTGCCTCCACTGTTACGGGTTTGGTCTGGGGCTGATCCCTTCTTAGTAGTGCCAGTTCCCACAAGAACCAGCCTTTTGAATAGAAAAAAAAAAAAAGTTAAAAAAAGATAAACAGAGAAAATGGTTCTGCAGAGGGAAAGGGCAGGTTTCCAGCATCAGCCAAAAAAGTGCCTTTGCTTTTAAATCTAGTTTATCAAGTCTTATTTGTGCTGCCACAGTGCCCTGTTATCAGAAGTCCTTTCAGAGCTGTAGCCACCCCAGCAGCCCCCAAGTGCCACCAAAAAGCCACCGCACCTCTGAGCTTCCCGGTCATCCTTGGGGTTGTAGTTGGATAGACAGTCCAGGATGAAGATCTGACCCCACTCAGTGCACTCATTTAAAGCTGTCAGCAGCTTGTTGATGTTCTGAGGGTTCAGATCCAGCAGGTTGCTGTTGGGGTGGGACTCGCTGATCTCCGACAGGGCGGCCACGGCGTTCGCCACCACCTGGGGGAAGAAGAGCTCCTCGTTAGCAGAGCATGAGGGGCCTGGCAGGGATTGTTCTGGGGCTGGCTACACACAGGGAGCAAACAGGAGGGCTACCTGAACCTTCTGGGATGCAGCACAACCTCACAACCAACCTGCAGAGCCCAAAGCTTCACTGGGAGGAACGGGGACCCAGCACGAGGACATGACAGGAGATTTTGCTGTGGAAGGAGCTGGAGATGGCATCCACAGGGAACACCACTGTGGGCTTGATATTTATGAGCTAGGGAGAATTTTAACTTGCTGACCATTGCTGGCTCTTTACCCAAGGGAAAGCTGCCAACAGTTTCTTTTTCAAAACATCTCTCTCCATTTCTCAGCACAGGTTCAGCAAACAGTGTTCCCTTTGCCAGAACAACTGTCCCCAGGGGTTGTTTCCTATTCCTGAACCAATGGAGAGCAGTGTCAGTGCCACGGACCAATAACAGACCTTTTTACACAGCGTGTTCTAAAAGAAACTGTTGGGAGTGTAAATAAAGCTTCTTTCTCTTCTGACAGCTCTATGGAGTCAATGTATTTCATGTCCTACCGTGACACACCATCACCCTGCTTCCCTGCAGGCTCCACATCCTCCCCCAGTTCCAGGGTTACAGCTTTATACAGTCAAGGTGCCCAAACCTCCAGTTGCCCTGTCTATTCAGGAATGTGTGCCTCTTGCCCAATTTCCCTGTGGCACATGGCTTAACAGTGATCCAGAAATGAGCTGGCAGGTGCCTGGCAGCCTCCAGCAGCACTGGCAGGTCACACAGTTTGAGAGCAAACAAACAATTTCCCTAAAATGGGCAACTCTGCTCAATTTTTAATAACCCATATTTCAATTTCAGTCTCCAGAACATCCTTTTGCTTTATAGAGCCATGGTAAAGCAAACACTCCAGCACAACATCCCTGAAATATTCTTGTTGCATTTAAGACTATATAAGGTCTTCTCTTTTCTAAGCACAGATGAAAGGAAGCACAGAGAGGAGATCTAGGGTCCAGCTTGACAAAAACAGAAGTGGGAGTGCAGCATAAATTTCCAGTTCTTAGTTCCATACTCAAATTCAACAGTTATTCCAACAGACTCAATGGGAAGTTTTTTTTTAAAACAGAAGACTTGCAGAATATAGAGACAAAATAGAATATTTGCAGACGAGACTAAAGTCATTTGTTTAACTAACAGGAAAAGGGTTTTAAGCTGAGTTTGACACACAGAACTGAAATCCCCTATGAAAAGACATTTTCAGGACATTTTACAATGGACATCATGTCCAGCCCAACTCCTAGGAAATACCTGCTCAAATGAAGATTTATAGTGTCATTCTCTATGAGATTAAGGCAAAGAAACATCTTATCTAAAATCATCTAATTGTTTGGATGACTAAAGATGCTTTTGATGCAGTACAATGAAAACAAGAACAGCACAACCAGAACTTTCCCTGCCTTGTTCCCATCCCTGCTTGTCATTAAACCAATATATTCCAAAGTCATTGCACAAGCACAGTAATGTTGATTGTTCTGCATTTCACACCTAGAGGTCAGAGATAGGATTTTGATCCAAGTTTCTATGAATTTCATTAGTTGAATGAGCCTTCTGTCACCAAAATCATTAGTAATCAGTGCTGCTGTCTTCTTGTACTGTTTTAATGAGGAACTTATTAAGATAGGCTGCTTATTCTCCTCATTATTTAATTTGCCTAATTCCTGAATGGTTAATGTGACACAGCATAAAACTGAAGTAAAAGATCTTTAATATCATTGTATTTTTGAAGTTTACCAGTGAAGACAAATCACAAAAGCCACTGAAAAGTTCAAAGTCCTTATGAAAAAGCACTTATAAAATGAAACTACTTTGGGAAAAAAATTTGAATTGACAAAAATTTTACAGAGCCAAAGCATCAGAGAAAGGGACCTGTCAGTTGTACTGAGGGACAGGAGCTCTGGCAAATGCACTCACACTGCCAGGCACTTTGTTGTAGTAATTGATAAATTAGTAACTAATTGAGAATTTTAGACTAGAACTGAGACTGGAGAAGAACTCCAAAATCACTGAGTCCAACCATTAACCCAGTACTGCCAAGCCCACCCCTAAATCACGTCCCCAGGAGCCATATTCAGATGGTTTGGGGCACTTCCAAGATATCCTAAACCCTGGGGCAAGTACAAGTCAAAGCAGCTGTGGTTATGTTTCCTTCCTTGCAGGGTCCATGGAGTCTATCCCTGTTTGCCACAGGCAAAGGATGCACAGAAATGCTGTTCCCATGGGTGCAGAACAGCAGCTCCAACCCAGAGACCAAACTGTGAATGAGCTTTTGCTCTCAGGACTCTTTTGGGTCTGTGTCAGCAAAAATGCAAGTGTCCAGTTCAAAGCTGAGGATGACACCACATGGCAATCCACTCATAATGCCATTCAAAGCTGAGGATGACACCACATGGCAATCCGCTCATAATTCCATTCCAAGCATCCAGGAGGAAGTGGCAGAAGGCCAGATGGGCTTAGGAACACGGGCTGTGGTCTCCTTGAGTGTTAGAAAAAGGACTGGGAGGGGTGGTCAAACACCTGGTAGCAGCTCACTCCTGTGAGAAGAGCAGGGATCTACAATCCACAGTCCACAATTCAAGCTGGTCCTCACCTCCCACCTCAGCACCACAGTGACAAGGAGATAAATGAAGCAAAAGGGGATCAGGGAAAGGGTGGGGAATAAATTCAAACTTAAGCAATATTTATTAAAAAAACCCTGACTTGTTGGCGATTTGCACTGAACATATTGATGTGTTACGGTGTTGTGCTATGCCAACAAAAACAATCAGCATCTTCAAGGCTTTTCACACAGCCTCAGCACGGCTGAAAGGCAAACAGCTCTCAGGAAACAGTCCAACACAAACACTGGCTGGAGCGCACACGCTCACCTCGTCCCTGGCACTGCCACTGCCTCAGTCAGGAACACAGAGCAGACAAGCCAGAACTGCACAATTCCAGCACACAGCTCGTGCTCTGCCAACTGCTCCCACCAAGTGAGAGGTCAGGTCAAGGACTGAAGCATCCCCCACTTAGAGCTATCACTCAGGTATGGCAGAAAGTCCATGAAGACCCATTCAATACCAATTCTGCTGTTACATCACCTGCTAATGTGGTGTGTGCTTTGGCACTCATGGAAGTGCCACTGGAAATATTTAGAAAGACCGTTTTTGGCCAAAAGGAAAAAAAAATCTGCAACATCAGAGCTGAACCTTAAGTCTTCAGCTCACTTGACACTTCTTCCTTAACACAGCAACACAACATCACAAAGTCCAACTACATTAAACAGCAAGAACAAAGCGACATATTACAAGAAGTTATTTTCTCTTTAAAATAAAAGATGATGGTATCGCTGGGGGCATAAAAGTAAGCTAAAGCTTTACAAGCAAGGAATTAGACAAGTTTCACAGGCTGATGGAAAAAAATCCCCTAAGTTTCTTTAGCAAACAAAGTATTCGCTGCTTTTCAAAACATGCCCCACGTTTATTCTGATGAGAAACCAACCAGTTGTATGTTTTATCCCATAGATTGGAAGAAGCAGACTTAAAGTACATAAAACTAACAGCTGGTGTAGTCTTGAGTTCTCAGAAATAAAGAAAAAATGGAAGTCAACCCAGTAGCCACAGTGCTGTGAGTCTAACCAGCTAATGAACAGGAAAAAGCTCTTAAAGCTTGAAATTCCAAGTTAACTCCACTGCAAAATGCCTCATTTGACTCACAATTAAGAACACCAACTTTAAGCTAAGGGCTACCAAATGATGACCTGCCTAAAAATCCCCCAGAAAATAAAAATGCAGAGCAGATTGAAGAATTAATAATAATTAATAACAATAACAGGTCCCTGGCTTGCTGATGTAAATCAGTTCACCCTGGGTACATGATGACATTATTCAAATGCAGCCACAGCAACATCCCTTTGGAGCACAGATGAGCTGAATGACAATAAACTTCCTTTTGGCTGGCATTTCCCAATAAATTTAGGCTCCTGGAGAAGCTGGGGATGAGGATAACTAAAATCTCCCAGGCTCTTATTAAAAAAAAAAACAAAAAAAACAACCAAGCCCAAACCGCTACACTTTGAGCCACAGCTTTAAGAAGAACCCAACAGTTTCAAATCCACCTCCAGACAAACTCCCTCTGCAGCCAGAGAGACCAGACCCGACCTCGCAGGAAGCTGCAGGGGTAGGAGCACTGCGATTTCCAAGTGATTCCTTCTGGCAGCTCCAACCTTCAGCTCAGAGCAAATGGAATAAAACAGCACCAGGGAGGGAAGGGGGTGGGTGAAAAACCTGCGTGTCTGCCTGGCAGCCCACATGGCAAAGCTTTGCAGGGGCTGGGGGGACAGGAGGGAAGCTCGGCACATCCAGAACGCCAACCAGTCAAAGGAATCAGATTATTGCCCTAGCGTCCCAAGCTAATTGGAAATTAAACCAAGTGTGTAATGGAGTTAATGAAATACAACGTTCTGCTGCTTGAAACAGGAACCTCTGGCTTGCCACAGCGTTAAAGTGAAGCGAAAATGAAGAAAATGAGGAAAAATGAAGGGGCTCGGAGAAGATGCTGAGGGAAGGCAGAGTTCCCGCCACAGCTGGAGGCTCCTGCCCTCAAGGGAGCCAGGCTCCAGGAGATGTTTCTGAGAATGGAGAGGTGCTGACGTTTCAAAGAGCACTCCGGGCTTGCAGGGTACATCTGTGTCAATCAGCACAGACTCCCAGGTGGGAGATTCAGAGCATCCATGGATGGGTGTTTGACAGGGCCACTCGTTTTTATGACCATGCTGTGTTCCTAGAAGGTTCCTAACAGCTGCTCTCCGGGGAACATGACCTCTCATCCTGTTCACATCATAAAAATCATCTCCAAGCCCTCCTTACTTTGTTTCCCTAGAAATAGCTCAGGAAGCATTAGAATTTCTTACTTTACAAAAGTAATTCTTCCCTGTGAGGGTGGGGAGGCCCTGGCTCAGGTTGCCCAGAGAAGCTGTGGCTGCCCCATCCCTGCAAGTGTTGAACGGGGCTTGGAGCAACGTGGGGAACTGGAAGGTGTCCCTGACCACGGCAGGGGATGGAACAAATTGAGCTTTAAGGTCCCTTCCAACCCAAACCCTTCTGTGATTCAATGATTCTATGAAATGGCTCAGCCATGCAAGTCAGAGAGCCCTTATGAGTCTCTCACACTCTCAACGCTTGTTCGTATGTATAGATATAAATTAAAGCTCTGAGAGACTCACACATTCCCAGTTCTGATCACATCCCAAAAACTGCCTGGGTGGGGAAGACCTCCTGGCTTGCTTTCTGCAAGTGGGCTGAATTTTTATGGAGGTGGCAAAATGGAAGGGAAGTTAAGTGTTATACTTCCCACGGTGTGCTTGCCCTAACTGGGTTTTGCACTTCCCTGCAGAAAAATGGCACTTTGTGGCAGACTGGAACATCACTCCTGCTCTCATATCCTTGCAAAAATCAGGATGTGTGAGCTGTAAGGCAGGAAAACAAGCTTCCCCCAACTGTTGAAACTCTTGTGGTAGGTGGGCAAGAAGCTGCTCAGAGATGGCTCCATCACAAGGGGCTTCTCCTTGGCACAGCTGAGCCCTCAGGGCAGGAAAAGAAACTCCAAGGGAAGACACAGAGGGTCTGGCAACTCCCTGTTCTCCTTCAAGAAATCACTGTGGTGTGATCCCAGTCTGGATCAGGCACCTACCACACACATCAGAAGGGTTTTGCTTTATTTTTTTGCAGTTTTCCTTGCAGAGGTTCTCGCTGGCACCATCCAGTGGCAAATGGGCTGTCTCTGGTCTGAGCTGAGAAAAAAGCATCAGCTAAGCACCAAATTCCTCACAGAGCCCTAAAAAGGGGGGTGCAGAGCTACAAAACATCACGACCACAGCATTATCTGACAAATGGTACTTGTCAATAGCTAGAAGTGTCTGTTCCAATGGAAAATAACATGTAGACACATGTCAGCAAAATTCCCAGCACACTGATTGATGTCAGAGATCCTGGAATGATCTGTTCAGCAATGCTGAATGCTTTAGAAATTAGGCACATACTGGTGGCTGCAATTGGAAGGAGACAAGTCTTTGATGGATGAATTTGTCAATTAAGCTTTATAAATGAGGGATCTGGTAAAACAAACTCTGGAGCCATGGAATTTCATAAATTATCAAACTTCTTGCCTCTGCCAGTACTGAAAATACAGGGGGAAAAAGCAGAGCTTTAAGGGAAGATGCTCAGGACCTGTGAAAACACTACAACCTGTATCCTTCATACCAAAACCAACCAAACCCCAAGTCCCACATGCATGCTTGAACTTCCCTCAGACCTCTTTAGGATGACAATCTGTAGGAAATAGCTGCTCAGTAAGGGAGATTACTCTGCAAGAGCTCATTCCAAAGCCAAGGCTGGTTTCACCAGCAGAACAAGGGAGTCAGAGTGGGAAATCAGAGGCTGTGCCACCAATCACAGGTGGTAGCTCTCCCTTTTTCCCTACATTAAGTCTGCTGCTGCCTGCTGCAACACACACACAGCTGCTTTCTGCACTGCCAGGCAATCTCCCACATTTCCTCTCTCTACCATCCCACCACACATGAACACAGCCACTGTTTAGACAGGCTCCTCCATAGCTCCTCCACATCTTTTTCCCAGCTTGTTGCTGCTTTTGGCTGTGTAGTTTACCAAAAGTGTTGCTCTTCCTCCTGGGCAGCCTCATGTAAACAGCAGAGGCATCCATTAGAGAGCTCCGAAGTGCCACCACCACTCTCCAACAGCCCCAAGCAACCTTCTCATTCACTGCAACATATCCATCACTGGGTAAAAGAAATTCCGCCCACAAATGCCATCAAGTGCCTCCCAGAAGGAAATATTATCTCTACTTGCAGCACAAACATTATTAAAAAACCCCAAACCACACACAGGGCCAATTCAGACATGGTTGGAGGACTCCAGGATCCAGCCTGCATCTGCAGTACTTGGCTTGAAAAGGAGAGGGATATTTTTTGCCCACAGGACAGAAAGGGTATCCTGGAGCAGCCCCAGGCTGATGAGATGCTGCAGAGCCCACAGCTCCCAGCAATATTCAGCTCCAAGCTGGGATGTGGATTTTCAAGTCCTTACAACCTTCATGAGCAGGAATAATGAATTCATCCAGTGGTGACAGCTCACTCCTCCCACCAGAAAAAACACCAGCTGCAGAGGGAAAACACAGGGCTGGGAGAGTCCCCATGAGGAACAAGTGATCTCCTGTGCCCAGGGAGAAGGTGGTGTTCCACTCCCTGTTGGAAAAGACAATTCCCACATCCCTGACTGCCTCCCACAAAGTCCTTTTGGGACTCAGGGCATCACCAGTTTCTCAGCAAGGGTTTTTTTTCTCAGCTTTACTATACAGAGAGGGATAAAATTCGTGCAGAGCACAGGCCCGGGAGGCAAAAGCTCCTTTTGTTTCTAAACAGGCACATTCCTCAGGACATCATCTCAGAGGCATTCTGCTTGCCAGCTAGTAGGAAAAATAAAAGGAAGATCATCTTCCTTCATAGGGTCATCCAGGAAGCTCCCACACACACACTCTGAAGTTCTGGCAGAGAAGGAACCCACATCCCTTGCAGGCAGAGCAGGAGAGATGGGAGAACACTGATTTATCTCTACAGCTTTTTAGTCTCATCTGTGAGCTGTGGAAACTCAATACTGCTGGAGGGAATTCGGATTAGTTCAAGCTGGACCTCACCACCTCCAGCTATCAGATCTCACATTCCCTTCTTAGTGTGGTTAATGCTAAAGGCAAAAAAACCTCCCAGGTACAAGAGTTTAATTCTACTCTACACACTTGGAGCATTTACTAATCAGTTATGTGATCTCAGGTTACTCTGTGCTGAGTCACAACAGTGTTTCTCCCAGTAAATTGTGATGTAGAGGGTGTAAAACACAGCACAAAAAGTCTGCACAGTCCACAAAAACACAGCAGCAGAACAGCCACACCTGAAAACCTTGGATCCAGCATGAGGAAGGAGAAATGCTACAGGAAGAAATTAAAAACTGAACAGAACCTAGAAAATAACAGGGAGAAGGTGACATCAGTTAACTTAAGCCATGAGGATAACAGAGAGATTGGCAAGGAATCTATTCCATGGGTTAAAAGTTACCTTAGAAAGTCAAGGATTGAAAATACTTGGAGACAAAGGTTGTTCCATTCAAATACTAAAAGACCAGTAAGGCTTTACGTGGATTTCCTCTCATGTTTTTCTGCTAATATTTACATTCCTGAAGGAAACCAAATGCAAGGATAAAAACCAGGAGGGAAGTAGTTACAAAATAAAGTGTCTAAAGATAGTCAGCTTTCCTTCTGCTTTCGGCTGCTGCCATCTCGTGGTCTGCTCTCCCTCTCCTGGGCTCAGCACTTCCGACACTCCAAGGAGGAGCAGTCATTGCATGTGATTCACAAAGGCCAGATCAAGACAAGAGCAGGAAAAAAATAATAAAAGAAGGTTTTTCCACGACTTCAGAGGGCCTCTGGCCACCAGCAGGTGTGAAACACTCCCACCTCTCTCCCCTCACTATTACCTACAGCTGGGTGTGAACTGTGTTCTGCAGTAACACAGTGCACACAAATCTCCTTTTGGAACCATATTTTCGTTAGAACATGAGGATTAGGGGAGAACAGGCTTCTGAGTTGCATTACACCTGGTTTACCAGCAAGAGAGGTGCTGAGGACTGAGTAAGTGCAGCAGCTCAAGGCAGCATGCCCCAGCTTTATATTTCTCCAGTCCTTGCTTCTGCTGAGCTTCATGTGCAGAAATGCAGGGTGAAAGAAGAAGGATTTGCCTTAAGACAGCTCTGGGAAGAAATGAGAGCTCCCTCTATGGAAGGATCCTCTTCAGCAGGATCCCAACTGACAAAGGGCAGCCACAGGCACTTCCGACCCATCTGTAAAATGAGATTAAGCACTCCTTCAACAATCAAACTTCTGCAGGGCAACTGAACTGTGCCCTTGTCAGGGGTTTTGGGCCATGGCCTGCACAAGCCATGTCAGATAACTCTGCTGTCATGTCAAAAGCCACCAGCCCACCTGGTACCTCACCAGATACATCCACACCGATGTATCTACAATTAGAAATTTGAATTAATTCACCTAAAGGATGCATCTGCACAAAAGATCACTTCATGTGAACTAAGGCCACGTCCTGACAACAAAAAACCCAGATAAAGGGGAAAGAACCTTGGCTGTGCACCTACAGCACCTCAACAGGAATTCAATGCCCTGAACATCCCCAAGGGCTGCTGGTTTATTAACACAGAATAATGCCATTACTCCAAAAATATAAGAAAAAAAAAACCCAAAATGTTTCTGACAAGGTCACCTCCAGCTTAGTCAGACATCCTTATGAGGAAGGTGATCTGAGCCCAGAGAAATATGCACTCTGATCTCTGCACAATTATGAGGCAATTAGTGAGCCACAGATGGAGATGTTCCTCTACCAAAATCCAGCTAAAATGCTTAGAGCTTGCTCATGTGCTAGAGGCAACCAATTACAAAGCCATAATAAAACCCTTCTTGAAGACTATTTTTCAGTTGCAGCTTTTTTTCAGCTCCTGCTCAAAATCCTCATTTCTCAGAAGAGAGAACAAGTGTGGATTTCCCATCTCAAAAATTCTGCTTCATTAAGTGTCTAATGTTGCCCATTTCCACAAGCCATCAAAAGAGGAGAAACATTTATAATATAAATATGAATGAGCTTGGCTAAGAGGTTGCCATGATTGAGATGCACCATTTACAGAGGAATAGGCCATCAGAATAGATCCATCTGTACCATTCCTTCCAGCAAGCTTTCTTTTGATAGCCAATACCAATACACACATTTTACTGAAAAAAGACCTTCCAGGCTGGAACTGCATTCCTAGAAAAAATACCTTAATAAGTACCAACTTGCACAGAAATATAACTTATCTGGCAAACAAAAGTCAAGGTCATCAGGAAGTTTCACATGGACAAAGCAGCAATGAAGTGGATGGTTTGACCAGGAAGATGAACCTTAATTAGGGGTGGCTAATCCTGTACTTTTGAGGGAACCACTGTGCCACAAAGGCACGAATTTCAAAGAGGATCAACTTAACTAGAAGGAATGTCCTTTTCTACTAAAATTGTAACCAGTTTAAATACTGTGTTAAATCAGCAGCTCTAAGAACCTCAAGCCTTTGATAAGCTCTCTCCCCATGCGCCCTTAAAAAGCAACAATATTACACCCCATCTACAGTAAAACCTGTGAAACCAGCAGGTAGAACAGCAGCTACGTGAGCCTCTCAAAGGCTGCAGATCTGCAAACACACCCCAGGCCTCTCCCTCATCACCACCACTCCTCCACACTGCATTTTCCTGCTGTGAATGCTCGGTTTTGGAAAGGGCAGGTGAGTGCAGCACATGGGAGGTACTGTGACCCTGCATAGCTTGAGAAGAGCTGTCCCAGGCCACTCTCATTACCACCAAGGAGCTCATGAGTTTTCCTGGTGTTTTATTAGGAACGCCTGTGCTACTTTTGGAGGTTTATTTAGCAAATGGAGCACACACTGCCCTTTGGTATCTTTCCTCTTCTCATCATTCATTTAAGTCTATTTTAAGTTAATGCACTTTTAAACTACATATCTGTGCTCTCCTATCAGCCGATGGTTCGTTTACCAAACCCCTGAGTTCCAGAGACCAAGAAGCACGAAGGGCAAGCAAACCCTTGTTATTTCTCCTAAAGTACCACATCTTTTCACCTCATATCCATGTGGCTGTAATCAGAACAGAATCAGAGCTGGAGCCAAGGCTGGGAGAAGAGGAGGTTCTGACCCTGGCCTCCACTGCTGAACACCAGGGCCAGCATTGAAGTGGAACTAAAGAAGCCCAAGCAAGTCCCTTCAGAAGCTGCAAGGCACACCCTCCACACTGAATTGGAACAGCAGGTGCTTCTCTACAGGTCTCAGAGCTGCCTAGACAAAGAAAACGTCTCCAAGTAGTCATCAATATTCACACAGAAGCCTGGCAGAGGAAAAAAAAAAAAAAAACAAGCAGGGAGGCAGATAAAAAGGACAACTTGTAGAAGAGCTGGATATCAGAGAGAAGAGGTGTCTGTATCTCCTGAGAGACAACACGACCCAGACTGCTGCCTGTGACAGTCAGACACCTCGAGTTTCATTGTCTCTAGAAAGTCTTACAAAGAGCACTCAGCAGCCTTCACTCTCCTGCTAAAGGGAATGGCACCTTATCACCCGCACTTGGTTTATCTCAGGTGCCCAAAGACTACAACAGGACAGAAATTCTGTGGTTTGACTCATGCACCACAGAAAAAGCTGTTAAACCTGCCCTAATATTGTGAGACTATTTCTTTAACCAGAGTCCATTCTCTAAAAGAGCAAAAAAAGTAGCAGTTACTTATTCCTAAACTCTTGAGTTAAACTGAGCTGCAGAAGTTTTCTTCCCTGCTAAGAGTCAGCATGATATTGGTATGCTCCCAGGATTCCAGCAGGAAACAGTATTAAATGAAGGGATGATGCAGTGGGGAACTTCAATTCCTTGGCCACCACCTTTTGGTCACAGAATAATAGCAGGAGACACCTGGCTTGGAAATGGACCCTTCATCAAGCATCATTAAATGCTGATTTAGTAGGTAATTTACTCCTGTGAAATTCTTGGTCATGATCTCCACCTCCCTCCTCCAACTCATTTAACTTTATTAAAAACATTAGCATTGATTTTCTCCACTCATTACAAGCCAGTGGATTTATCTGCATTAGCAAATGAATTCATCCAAACTCTTATTCCAAGATGATCCAAAGCCTGCAGGAAGGCAAGAGCTACAAGCTGTCACCACGGCAGCAGCATCACATATTTCTTGCTCTTCTGACTCACCTGGCCAGGAAGTTACACTTTTGCAGCATTCAAGACAGGCAAAAACCCAAACAGATCAAACAATAGAAGACATTTCCTGTTTTCTGAGGCAACAAGTGTTCTCTAACCAACAAAACCATCCCAGTGCAGCAGCTGCAGCAAAGAACCTTCCAGGTTTGCGATTCCCAAACGACACAAACTCAAGCAGAGTGCCGGGAGTACCTTACCATGGGATTGGAGTCTGCGATCAGGTCACGCAGGGAATCCAGGAAGCCTTGGTCCTCCACCATCTGGGCGTTGATGTCGTGCAGCTTGGCCACGCAGACAGCTGCAGTTTTCCTCACGTAGGGGTCCTCGTCCTTGAGGCACTTGCGCAGGGGCTCGCACAGGTACTCGGTGATTTTATCCACGCGGATGCAGCCCATGGTGCGCACGGCCAGGGCGCGGATCAGCGGGTTTGGGTCCTCGCAGTCCTGCACCACGACACAAACACTCCTGCACCAGCAGCCACCGCCAGGCTGCCCTCCCATCTCTCTCATCGCACCCCAAGAGCCAGCAGTTATTTTGGATCAGAGATAAAAGGGTGCTTGCTGCTTCACAGAAACATTTTACACTGTCTCGAGGTGTTTCCGTCTAGTAAAACTGTCATCTGGGTGTCCCTTCACTCTTAGGAAATGGCTGCTTTCAACGTGATCCAATAGCTAAGCTGGAGAGGCACCCAAAATCTCCCCACACACAAAGTAACTGACTGATTTCCAAACATCCTGGTTTAAAGGGGCCAGAAATAAAATGGGAAAAATCAACAGCTAAACACAATGCAACAGCCATTAAGGCCTATTTCTTAAAGGCCAATCCAAAACATCCCTTAAGTTACAACACAGGAAGCACTAAGCAAAGGCTAGAGGTGCTTTTCTGAAGAGGAAAAAGAAAAGGCAGACAGGAATACAACATTTCGTACTCCATGCCTACAATTCCATGCATTCCATTGCCTAATTTTCCATGCATCCCATCCATCTACATCTCTGAGCTCCTCCAGAATCAGCCTGTAAAAGGATGGCTTCAGAATGACCTACAAAAGCATTTACCTTTCACTGTTCAAATTTCCTGCAGCTGAAAAACTGCTTATAAAGCCTGCAAGAGAAGTGACAGATCCTACCAGCACACTCCACACCTTGAACTGGGAAGTGCTGAGTTAGTACAGACCAGTGTCAACACTTGCTCTTCACTAACACCTGTCCCTCAGCTTGCCAAAAGGGACACCAGGCTTTCCTCTGCAGGGCATGAGATGGAAAATATCATTTTGTTAGTCCATTCTAACAGAATTGCACTTTAAAGACAGACAATATTCTTTCCAGAGAGGAAGACAGGGACATCCGCTCTGGCCAGAAGAGTAAACCTCTCAGTTTAGGTTTTCTCACCTCTTTCAGCCTGAAGAACCACAACAGAAACTTGAAACTCAATCCCATTCCCCAATGTCTCAGATTTTATAACACTCTACAAAGAGTCTCAAACTTCTTCTAAGCACTGAGTTTTATCTTGCACAACATGGGATTGAAATAACATTCCCTAGATAAGGAGAGGCAACCTGACGACAGAACTAAAGGCAACCCAGCAATCAGGCTGTTTTTTTTCCAGCAAACTGTCTCTCAGATTCACCAGAGATAAAGGTTTTCCACACAGAGCACAGCTGGAACATACAAACAGGAAGTTTGATATCCATGTCTCAGATACGACAAAGGCTGGAAGACGAAACAGACAAAAACTGTTCTCCAATAGTTGGTAAAACAACAGAAGCAGCTTTCCCTGGAACAGGCTCTCCCACAGCCACTTACAGGGCTGCTGAAGTCATCACCTCTGCAATAACCAGCAGGAACCAGTGAGAGAAAGGACCCAGATCGAGTGGGTTCAGCACCCTCCTCTATGAGCCCACCCCCAACGCAGAGCTAAAGCTCCCAAAGGCTGATGGACAAAGATGTGCTGGCAGCCACGGTGCTGGACCCTTTCCTGATGAGCGGGGCGAGCAGGTTACCTTCACAAAGCTGTTGACAGCCATGATGGCCATGTCTGGCTGGCTTTTGGCATAGTTCATCAGGTACAGGTAGACCAGCTTCTTCAGCTCCAGGTTGTCAGTCTGCATGCAGTTGACAACATCAGGGAACAGAGAGCTGCATACACAATAGAAGGAAAAGCAAGGATGGAATCAGAGAATTGTTTAGGTTAGGAAATGCCAGCAGTTTTCCCAGCACTGCCACAACCTTGTCCCCAAGTGCCACATCTAAACACCTTCTAAAACTCTTCCAGGGATGGTGACTCTACCACTGCCCTGCACAGCCTGTTACAATCCCACCTGAACCTCCCTGGCACAGCTGGAGGTTATTTCCTCTCATCCTGTAACTCGTCACCTGGAGAAGGGGCTGACCCCCAACTACAGCCTCCTGTCAGGAGTTCAGAGAGTGAGAAGGTCCCCTCTGAGCCTCCTTTTCTCCAGACTCAGCCCCCTGAGCTGCTCAGACCCGTGCTCCAGCCCATTCCCTCCTCTGGACATGCTCCAGCCCCTCAATGTTTTTCTTGTCATGAGGAGCCTCAAACTGACCCCAGGATTTGAGGTGTGGCCTCACCGGTGCCCAGCACAGAGGGACAATCACTGCCCTGCTCCTGCTGGCCACACTGCTCCGGATACAGGCCAGGCTCTCTTGGCCACCTGGGCACACAGCAGCTCACGTTCAGCCACAGCTAACCAGCACCCCGCGGTCCTTTACCATCTTTCCAGCTGCTCTTCCCCATGCCTGGAGTGTTCCATGGGTTGTTGTGACCTGAGTGCAGGACCTCATATCACCGAGCCTCACACCACTGGCCTCAGCCTGTCCAGATCCCTCTGCAGAGCATTCCTGCCCTCCAGCAGACTCACTCCCACCCACAAAATAAAAACCAGAGCTGGCATGGCATGCAGAGGGGATAGTAACAATATCAAGGAAGCCAGAAAAACTGGAGTTCCACTTTCAGCACCCTGCTGTTTAATGAAAGGTCACCTTCCCTTTCAAAGCAGTTTGAAATGGCTTTTATAATAATTATTTAATCTCTTCTACAGCTTTAACATAGGAGGAGGTAAAAACTAATGCCATTTCCTAAATGTGTTTTAACTCGGGAGTTCACCAAACAAGAAAATTCTACCATGCCAGGCCTGGAAATGAACCCACAAGAGGAAAAAAGTTGCTTTAAAATGTTTTGGTCATGCAGGACACTTATGAAGAACCTGCCAAATTTCAGACTAGCAAAGTCCAGAGTGATTAGAAGCTTAAGCACTGACAAGCTGGGTTTCACTCAAATGTCAAGCAGCCATCTGTAAACAGCACTGCAGAATAACACAGGAAGTTACACAAAGATTCTGCAGCTCCCAGGTTTGCTGTGGGGATCTAAAGGTGAAGGGTAAATGCTGCTGGCAGAAAAGATTAGGGTTTTTTCCCTTTCAGTTTATATGTTCCTTCATTCTGTGATGAAGTCATGATGCTGAATTTGCACGCTTATATTGATTTCCGTGGCAACAGACCACGCTGCTGTGAATCCAGAATTATTGACTCTCTGCTAGGCTCCAGGAACAGGAGGAGCTGGAAGGGAGAAAGCATTCACTCAGATTTTTCTCTCAGAAATCAGTACTGGGGATAGCAAATGCCAGTGTCCTTTAGCTCAGTAAGACACAGGTTCAATTCTAAAATCACCATTTTAAAACATAGCTTAAATTTATGTCATGCCAGATGAGGCTAAGAAAAACTCGGAGTCACCTTTGTAACACTAAAATCCAGGGAAGCAAGCAGCAAGAAAGGATCACCTAAAGTGATATACAAAATGGCTGAATTCTGGGTGTGTCTTAAATCAAAAGGGCTCTTGGCACTGAGCTAAACCCACACGGAAAACAGTTGTTTCTCTTGCTTTCAGTGACAGCAAGGAGCTTGAGAAACCTGTGACTCAGGTACAGCACAGGCAAGGACACAGCCATCCTCACCAAGGTGCCAAGGAGCTGTTCCATGGACATGTGTCACCACACCTGAGTCCCAGGACAACCTGAGCTGCCACAGGTGCTTTTACCTGACATCCTTCCCCACGGTCATGGCAGCAATAACCTTCTTTACAGCTTCTTTCCTCTTCTCTTTCTTTTCATTGTTGAGTTCAGCCTTCAGTTCAAAAATCTCTCCTGGCAGAAGACAAAAAAAAAAAACAAACAGATTGAACCTCTCAGGAGAAGAAAAGGGTCTTGTTTTAGGGATAATTCAAGAGTGAATTTTTGCTTTCTTGGCCTGTTATTGCCATAAAACTGATCCAGCAGCACTTGGAAGCTGTCAGACCTTGTGGAGAACATGGCTCACTGAGAAACAAAGCTGCAACACTCAAGGGACTGATATGACTACACCTTGCAGAGGAAAATGCCACGAACAAGAAGCACGCTGCGTGTGGCAGCTCTCCCACTTCCAGGACACCAAATCACATCCCTGGAGCATCTGTTTCTCTGAGGCAACCATTACATAACCAGCATGAAAAGATACTTGGAGATGCCAGATTCGTGCCTGCAAGAAACAAACTAGGCTAGGAATTTTGCCCAGACTTTTTAAGTTTTGCTCATCGTTGCCTGCTTCCTGAGAGAGCTGGAGGGGAGCCCAAATGCTGTGGTTCCTGAAACAGGACAGCATGTGTTTAGTCCAGTGGAAAAAAGCTAAGAAGACAGAGCTAGCACTAACAAAAGCTGCAGGTAACACAGTTTGCCTGCATTCCAAGGCTCCCAAAGCAGCCTTTTCCACAGCATTAGTTCTTCCAGATATGACTGTGTAGAAAGCCACTCCAGGCTGGGTCACCAAACTGGCAATCAAGTTTATAAAATACTGCAACATGTGCAAAAGGCTGTTTATCTGTCTGCTCCAGACAGAGCCAGTGGTATGTGAAGGATAATGCTCCCAACACAGACAGCCAGCTTTCCTCAGGAAGGAGAGCCAGCAGCATTCCCACTGGGAGCCACAGCCTGAGCACACGTTACAAACATCAAAATATCCCTGACAAAATTCCAGCACCAACTTTCCACCCCTACACTTGCTCAGAGCAGAGCACTAATTAAAATCTGACACAGAGAGACTGTCAGGGACTCCAAAAGAGAAGAGAAGCTGCTGCAGTGCAGAGACCACTCGTCATCCCTCCTGCCTGAGGAAGAGCCTGGCATTACTCACCCACAGCTCGTGCCCTGGAGCAGAGCTGAGACGGCTCCAGCTCTCACCCAGCCCAGACTGGCTCCCTGCAGCCAGCCCACAAAAACCTGCCTTTAGCTCTGAACTTTCAGAGCTGCTCCTTCAAAAGATATCAACTGCATTAGCTTCATTTATGAGCTCATTGTGAAGCTTAATGACACATAAATAGATCAACAGTGTGGGTTTTTTCACTGGCAGGCATTCAGAGGGAGCACTCAGCCATTTTGCAAAGGAGAGGTTAATGCAAACCATTTTCCACATCTGCTGAGAATGATCAGGCTTAAATTGCATTCAGCAACAGTGTTTTGTTCAAGAACAGGTTAGAAAATCTGCCTGGGACAGTCTCAGCAGAACAAGCCCTGCTCTGAAACAGCTGAACGAGTAAAATAATCCCAAAGAGCCTTTCCAGGCTTCCCATTTTTAAGGACAGCAGTTTGTCCTGAGGTAGCCACCACACCTGCAGTAAAGGCAGAGGAAAGTCAACCAGAGCACCTGCAGCTTTGGAGAAAAGGGCAGCAGGAAAACCCATTGTGTTTGCTTGATGTATATAACCAAAATATTAAATTCCTCATATCAACTTAATCCTGTGATGCCCAAATTAACAACCATCCTTAGTCTGGCACTTGTTAGCTCATAACCAGCACTTTGTCTCTGCCAGGTCTGCACTCAAATCCCAATGTTCTGCTTCCTGATCCTTGAAAGAGCAGCAATTTGGGTCATTTTCTGCATCATAAAAACGTGTAATACCCCAGTTTTGTCTTTTGTCACCATGTGACCTACTTTGGAAGTTTCTCCCGGGATGATTAAGAAGAGAAACAGGGACAGAGCTGCCAGAAAAGCACAAGTTCTCCTGCATGCAGTTAAAAAAGCTGTGTAAAAATAGCCACCCACCACCTCCAGTTCACCAGCTCAACACTAACCTTTTTTATTGGTCGTGAAGTATTTGGAGTCCGTCATGGTTCCAGCTCCTTAAAACACCTGAGAATATGAAGAATAAAAAAAAGGACAAGTCAGCTCCAAATGCTGTTTGGTGGCAACAGCCAGTCTGTGAGGCAGGAACTCTGAGCAAGGACGGCTGGTGAGTGAAAGAGGAAGCAAAAGCTTCACATCCACAGGCACGAGTTCCCCAGTCTTCATCCTGCACCTTTACTTGGCAAAGCCAGGGATTTAAAGGGCTTGGTGAAAACACAACAGTGGTGGCTCAGCCCAGCCCCCTAAACTCTCAGTCTCAGCAGGCAAAAGGCATTTTTGGAACTCCTCATAACCGGCAGATGCTGGCATGGTCTGCAGCTGGCTTTCCTGGGTACACAGATTCATTTTCCAAGGAAAAGCCCATCCAGTGTCTCTCCTGGCAGTGAGAAGTCCACGTTTCAGACAAAGGAAACTGTCATCTCCCCCTAACGATATCTGTCTGTGCTGCATCTTGATGGAAGGCACAATTAACCCCACTTGCAACACCCACCCCCAGGCCTTTCACTCCTTTCCCTCCTTTTGTTCCCAGCAGATGCAAAACAGTGGTTATTTTCTGAAAAGAAAAGCCATTACTTTTCAGTTCTCTCAAGATTGAAATTGAAATATTTCTCTGCCAAGATCTGACATCCCACCTCTGAGACACACACACAAAGCTCATGATTTCAGTGCTGCCTTTTTTTTTTTTTTTTTTGTACGGGATGGAAAAATGCTCTTGGAGCAGCAAGTGCTCAGCAGAGCCATGAGAGTGGTCTCACCAGCACTTCTCTTGCCTCACAGAAACAAAATTAATGCCTTGGAATACAGGGATTGCCCAAACATATGTGGATATACATAATTTTATTCTTACAATTGCTAGCTCAGTGACAAATATGAAACAATTTTCAAAACAAGCAGAGGAGTGGGCAGTTTTACTGCTTTTGATAAAAGTCTGTATCAGTGCTAGGAACTGTGACCCTAAAACCATCTCAAAAAGGATTTTATAATTTCTTTCCTCCTTTTTCTGTTTTTTTTTTGCCCCAATTCCCCTTTTCTTACACATCCTTCCATGACCTTAAAGGCTGCCAGCAAAGCAGTACATCATCTGTTCCCTAAATGCTGCCTGCCTTGCCTCTAAACCCTGCAGGTCTTGCTGGCTCAGCAACAAAAGGACCAGCACGGCTTTGAACTCCAGGAGTGCCCAGCAGTGCAGTCAGATTGTTGTTCCTTAACCCTTTTCCTCCTCACCCCTTCACCAACCCCAATGCCATCACCATTCCATTTCCCCCCATCCACCTGGATCAGTTTAACACCCCAGCACTTGAATTCCCAGCAGCTGCCCCAATTTCCACCCCCTTCTCGTGGGGTCATCCTGTCCAATCACCAAACATCTGCATGAGGATCAGCCTGTTGCTCTTCCCACTTTCCTGGAGTTGCTGCCTGCCCTGTGCCTGCCTGCTTTTCACCTCATCCAATTAGGCTGAATTACTGGCTTTGGTTTGATTTCTCTCCCTTTCTGCTCCTGCCAAGCCTGGAGACAGCTCTGGAAAACACACTCCTCGTGCAGAGGAGGTTTAACCTCATTCCAGAACAGAGGCTGGGTTGGGAAAACCTCACGAGCCACAGTGAGTGCAATTTTTCCAGCAAAAATCTCACTCCCCCCC
>WBMY01002474.1:79921-108646 GCA_013397315.1 Donacobius atricapilla
TCGGCGTGTAACTCCCGCCGCACTCCCAGGCAGCGGGACAGCTGTGAACTACCCCGCTTGTGTTGAGAATTAGAGGCGTCGTTTGTAGCTGCTGTCATTTATAATTTCTCACTTTACTCCGCTTTCAGGTCCTTCCCTGTGAGGGTGGGGGGGGCCCTGGCACAGAGAAGCTGTGGCTGCCTCATCCCCGAGAGTGTTCAAATCCAGGCTGGACGGAGCTTGGAGCAGCCTGGGATAGTCCAAGGTGTCCCTGCCCATGGCAGGGGCTGGAACCAGATGATCTTTAATGCTCCTTCCAACCCAAACCACTCTGATTCCTCCTGTTCTATGTCCCTTTCGCAACAGGTGCTTGCTGAGTCTAATCCTGCCCGATACGGTTTCCTCTGGCGCTGGTTTGATGAGATCTACGTCCTTCTGGATCTGCTGCTCCAGCAGCACTACCTGGCCAGGTGCAGCGCCTCTTTCTCGGAGAACTTCTACAGCTTGAAGAGGATCCCCATGGGAGCTGGCAGACAGCAGCCTCTGGCCACAGCTGGCCTGCCAAAGAGGCAGCACTGGAAGTCTCTGCTCCTGCTGGTTCTTGTTCCTTACCTGAAAGGAAAGCTGGAGAAACTGGTGTCCAGCCTGAGGGAAGAGGATGAGTACTCCATCCACCCTCCCTCGTCATCCTGGAAGCGCTTCTACAGAGCCTTTCTAGCTGCCTACCCCTACGTAAACATGACCTGGGAGGGCTGGTTTCTTGTCCAGCAGCTGTGTTACATCCTGGGCAAGGCTGAGCATCATTCCCCCATGCTGAAGCTGGCTGGTGTCCGCCTGGTCAGACTGACTGCAGAGGATATCCAGGCCCTGGAGAAGAAATGGGCTGAGACCACCTCAAATCAAACACACAGGTAGGGCAGAACCTGGCTCGGCTGTTGCTCTCCAGGGGGTTCAGTGCGTGTGTAAATTTAGAGGTGATGCTGCAAGTAAAAGTGCCTTGCTCTCCAAAAATTCAAGATGAAAGTTTGCTCTGACAAAATGTGCTCCAAAAGGGTCTGTTGTGAGTGAAAATAAGAAAAACAGTAGCAGGGATTAGCTTGAAATGATTTTGTGGTAATAAAATTTCAGAGTTTGAGGGTGTTTTGGGGCATGTAAACCTTTATCATCCTGTTAGTCTCCCCCTGCACTTTTCCAGCAAAGGAGGGGCAGCAGTTGCAGCAATGTTGCTGAAAGTGTTAAAACTTACTTCTTCGATTTTCCTAAGCAGCAGCTAGTCATGGCCACACTGAATACCCTGTGAAATGGTGATCCAGGAGTGAAACACTGGGTGGTCCAGGATCCTTTAATCCAAATTCTTCTAATTTAGACTTCTGAAAAAAAACCCACCAGGATTTGGATCTTCCTTATAATAAAAAAAAAAAAAGAATCTGAAACATCCTAATGAGTGCAAAACATGGGCCATGCCAACTAACTTAGCTAAGTAACACGGTTCACCAACTTAGCATGAAGGAACTCCCTAACTGCTTTTTCCCTTGGTTTCTGGGTGGATAAATGTGCAGTAGTAACCACCTCTCCCTGCTTCTCTCTACCACAGCTTTACCTCACGAGTGCAGTGGGCGCTGAGGAGAGCTCTGGGCGGCATCGCCCTCTCCCTGTCCACCGGCCTGTCCGTCAGCGTGTTCTTCCTCCAGTTCCTGGACTGGTGGTACTCCTCGGAAAACCAGGAGACCATCAAGTCCCTGACGGCGCTGCCCACGCCGCCACCCCCCGTGCACCTGGAGCAGGAGCCCAGCTCAGCGCTCCTGCCCAGCCTGAAGAGCGTGTGCCCCCTGTGCCGCAAGGTCCGCGTCAACGCCACGGCCCTGGCCACCTCCGGCTTCGTCTTCTGCTACCGCTGCGCCTACGGCTACGTGAAGGCTCACCAGCGCTGCCCGCTCACGGGCTACGCCACAGAGCTGCAGCACCTGGTCAAACTCTACTCCCCTGAGAGCTGAGGGGCTCCCGGGAGCCTCCAGCACCCCTTCCCACATCCCATGAAAGGCTTCGGAGTGCCGCAGCTCCTCGGTGAGCTCTGCAGCGCCTGTGAACTCGGTGGTTCTTCTGCTCTGCTGCCTTGGCACATTCTGGCAAGGCTCTGCCCTCTGTTGATAAGCTGTTCAAACATCCTGGCAGTTGCAGAGGGCTCACACAAGCCCCAGCCTGTCAGCCAGCACAGAAATGCCTTAAGACCAGCTGAAAGGGAGGAAACGTTGATTTGGATAAGAGGAGTGCAGATGTGAGCATCCAAGACCAGCACTGGTGCTGCTCGAGGGCAGGAGCCAGCAAATGAAAGAGGGAGGGAAATGGTCTAGGCAGGTTTTTCCTCCCTGGGCTTCTTCCCAGGCCCTCGTGCTGCCCAGGGTGAGCTCTGGCTTTGTCAGAGGTGGAGACAGGCTTAAACCTCTGCTCTTCAGTCTCCTGCATCGTCAGGCTCTTCACCTCGGAATTGAGAACATCACCCTCCTAATTCCCATCAATGGCTCTCAATTAAGAGTTTTAACTCTTCAAAGGAACAAGATGGACAAGAGGAATGTGACTTTTTCTGCACGTGAGAGAAAATGACAAACCAGATTAACACGAACTGCCAACCAATGAGAGTGATTTATTGTTCAATAAGTCTTTGCATTCATTATTATATGCTTTTATAAAGCAAAATCCTTTCTTGATTGAGAACCTAATTTAATTCTTTTCTGGTTTTTGGAGGAACAGTTTGCTTCTCTGGGGGCTCTATTTACATAAGAGAGACAAGACTAAAGCTGCTTTCATCTTTCCATATGATAGTAGGGGATGTAAGATTAGCACTTTGTAGGCTGAGGATCTTTAATATCTGAGCATTACATTGCAGTTATTCCTGTCCCAGCCATGGAGTACATTCCTATCGGAACAAAACATCACACAGGAGGAAAGAAAACCTGTGTGATGTGGTTGACACCTGATTTTTCAGGATGGAAGCTTGTTTTCCTGACTCTAGGGAGCAGCAGTGCGCCAGATATCACAGTGACAGTGAGACTACAAGAGCAAAGTTTGCTGCACAAGGCATAGGACCCCACTCTGGTCTTTCCAGATTAAGAGATATCTTCTAACATATAATCCACAGAACCAGGCATCTCATTTTCCCTCCATTTTAGCTCTGCTTCAGAAGATAAAAATCTCCAATATCCTCCTTCACCTGTAAGCAAGAGTGTAAGGTTATTGAATAATGTGGGAAAATGCAGTAATTTGAATCTTCCCAAAACGCCTAATAAATGAGATTTGTTATTTATGCTTTATGATCTCTGTACACTTCCCTGACCCTTTTACCTGTGCCACTCTGGAATAATAATAAAAGCTGTCTCATTTCTCTCTTTTCCAGTAGCTGTGGGATGCATGAAGACTTTTCTTTAGAGAACACACACATCTTACTGGAAGACAATCACATCGAGGTGTGAGATTTTCTGAGGTTCCAAACCACTTTTTACTTTTTGTTAATGCCCTGGTGACTCCAGTGCAACAGCTCATTTAAGTAAGCGTTTGACTGATGATTCCTTTTCAGGATAGGTTTCTTTTCCTTTTACCCTTCCTGTACTTTCCAAGTTGTTTGTCTGCTGCTCAGGAAGAAGCTGGGCAGGCGTGGGACACACAGCCCCCAGCAGTGCAGGGCTCCTGGGGAGGTTCATCTCCCCTCTAATGCAGGATTCACTAACACACAACGGTTACCTGATCCCACACTGCTCCAGGGCCTCTCCAGCTCCTTCTCCCAGGATAAATCCCTCTTCCTCTCCCCAAAATGCCCACCAGATGCCTGCCTGCCAGGCCCTGGCTGGTTTCCACTGCTGCACAACACCCTGTCCCTGTCAAACTTGGATTTGGCCAACTCCAAGACCTGCACAGAACCACCCACATCGAAGCCTCCCAGTTCTGAGCAGCTGTAATTATTCTTTTACACAACAAATTGCCCTTTAAAGCTTAGCTGGGTAACAAGCATCAAACCCACCATGGTGACAGGCTCAGCAGTTACCTGGCAGATTTTGTATGTTCCTGGAGATGGCTGCAGGATGCCAACTTGGATTTGACTCCTTTGAAACCTCCTGTCCTTAGCAGCCAAATGAATACTCATTTGTCAGGTTCCTTGCTCTAAAACAAAGCTACAAAACCAATTTGGGTTATAGTAAAATTCCCATTTATCTGCTTTTTAACTGTGTGCTTGAAACCACAACGGGCTAAAGATTGACAACAGAAGTTTTTTCAGGGAGCACCAACTTTATTAAACCAACCTTTGGACTTACATACTAATTTGTGATTTCTGTAGAGCCATGTACCACACACATGTACCCTCGGGATGCTTTGGTGTTGCTCAGTACAATTTCATCAACATTTAACAGCAGCACTGGAGTTGTTCAGTATCCCACTGCCAGGACTTGACTTTGCAAGTCTTTTAAAAATTCTTTAGTGAACCTAAGGCACATTTCACAGCTCATCTGGGCCGTGTTCAAAAATTAGAGCATGAAACAACTGAGTTTTTGAAACAATGTGGCTTCTCCTTTTAAGGGAAAACCACCATAACATACTCCTAGGTATATATTCCCCATAGGTGCTTCCTTCTCCACAGGAAGAGACAAGTCAATATAAAGGGGTCATCAGGACCTGGAAAAGAACAAAAAACTGAATTAGGGAATAGCTCCATCTCTTTTCCTGGGTCTGTCCCTCAAGCCCTAAGGGGTTGCACTTCATAGAGACTATTCCAAAAATACTCCTGGCTCCCTGCTGGCAAGCACTAAATGAGAATACAGCTGAATGAACTGCTAAAGAGCTTCTATAGGACAGACAGCTCAGAGTCTGCATTGCACTTTCAGAGAACACAGTGGCAGAATATCTGGAGTTTTGCGATCCATGGCACACCAGGAGAAAACCCACATTCCCCTCCTCACTGCAAGCTCACACTAAAGCTGCAGCAACAAGTATTTGGGTTACTTTCCAAACAAAGGCTTTGTTTTTCTGCCGATAAAAGAAATTGCTAAAATTTCTTAGTATTTATTTTTAGGGTGCATCAAAGTCTCAACAGCAAAGCTGTTCCCTGCAGACGAGCTTAGCCTGAAGTAGCTCAGAGAGAAGATTACGTGATCATGCCCTGGTCAGAGCAGAGACACGGAGTCTCAGCAATACCAGTTCAGACTATACTTCACTCATCATTGCTTCTGGGCAAATCTCTTTGCCTTCAAGAAGGAGCCTGCTCCCAAGGCAGGGGCTGGGAGGTTTTCCCCTCCCTGGGAGGATGGAGCACGTGGAGCAGCGGAGCACAGGGACGGAGGTGACATCCCTCCTACGGCAGGAGCTGCACAAGATGGGTCACCAAGTGGCATTTCAAGGTCAGGAGAGCCAGTACCAGGCAAATCCAAGAGGAAAAAACGGTGCCATACCCATAAATGCTGCTGCAGTCAGTGTCTCCCCAAGGCTCCAGAGGCCTGTTTGGATCCCTCCCTTCCCTCATGCCACACGTTTGCACTCCCTCCGCATCTCCTTCCCTGTATCCTCCCCACCGCGTCCCTGCACCTCTTCAGACCCCAGCTGCTCTGCCTGTGCCCGCCCTACCCCAGCCTCACACCCGCCGAGCTCCCAGATATCCTCCCTGCATCTCAGCAAACCCCACACGCCCTTACCTCGGCCGGGTTCACCCTCCTCAGCCAGCCCCCAGACCCGCTTCCGCGTCCCCTCACCGTCCCTGTCCCCAGCCCCACACACCCCGAACTCTCAGCTGCCCCAGGCGGTCCCGCAGCCCCTGGACCCCGCTGCCCAGCCCCGGTGCCCCGTGTCCCGCCTCCATGTCCCGCGTCCCGTACCCCTCAGGCCGCTCCGCTCCCGCAGGCCCGGCCGCGCCAGGGCGGAGCCGCCCGCTTTGCCCCACCCCCCCGCTGGTAACAACCAATCACAGCGCGCGGCTCTGCCGGTGGGGCCGGCGGGAGCCAATAGGAAGGCGCGTTAGAGGAGCTGGGGGCGGTGCGAGCGTTTCCCGCCCTGAGGAAGCCTGAGGGGGGGCTGAGGGAGCGGGTGGTCCCTGTTAGTGTAAAACGGGTGTTCTGCCCATGTTTAGCTGAAAGAAATGCCAATAAATGTCTTTTACAGAAGTTATTTTCCCACTTCAGCAACAGTCAGTTAGTAGAACCTCGTTGCTCCAAAGAGAAGCTTTAGTGGGAGAAGGGAAACTGCCCTTTTGAAACACCAATGGCATTTTGTCTTGGTGTCAGAGATGCTGGTTAGGTAAACCTGTGTAGAGTTAATGTAAAGTACTTTCGAAAGCCAGATTCAAAATCCCTAAAACTGGGTATCCAAAAATTGAAGGCTGGTAGAAAACAAAACACATTTCCTACCACGGAATGTGGCTCCCTCGGTTTGGAACAGCAGTCTGATATCCCCTTGCTGTGATTATAAAGCAATTTAACTTATAAAGTGATTATAAAGTGATTTAACTGAATGTGATTACATTCATTGAATACAGCTAGAATCACCCTCCAAATAAATTTGCTTTTAGGTTATCAAACCTACCAGCTTAAAATTTTCAATCTTCTCCAAATTCAGGACACTAGGTGCATTTTCATTTTTTTTTCCTTAACATGCAAGAAAAGACTATCCTCATGGTTCCTTTCATAACCCCAAGCCTCAACATTCATCATGCTATGCCTACTGTGAACATCACTAATATTTAGTATGATCAGAAATATTTTAATGTGTTTGAATTAATATTTAAATCATTATTGGATAAGATTATATTTATTACATGCTTAGGGACTTTCCCCCAGGAACTAAACCAACAGTCTGTGATTTTTGTGTTCTCCACAGCCTGCATTAAGAATGTGTGCTTGAATGAAAATGTTTATGTAATGAAGTTTATCGTGACGACCAGTGGGTAGGTTGCTTCTCATTCTGTTTTTTTTTCATAAATGGGATATTTTCAACATTCTCTGTGCCTTTGTGTGACACCTCTGTGGTGACTCTGCTGCATTTGGGAGCACTGGATGGTTTGCAAGGAGTGAAAATTCAACCTGTGCTACCAGCTACTCCATTTTTCCAGGTGTGATGCAAGACTGCAAGTGAGACTTGCCTTAAATTCTCCTTTTGCTTAATAAAATCAGAACAGGAATTCCACATGGAACAAAGTAGTGAATTTATTAAGAGTTCATCCACCATCCTCACACTTCGGCACACAGCTTCCAATAAATGAACAAAAAAGCACACAGCTAAAATCCTATTTTCTGACTACAGAATAGAAGGCACTTAACTCTCCCTGTTCCACCATTGCTGTTTGAGACACTGGGAATTCCAGAAGTACCAGGAACTGGAGGTGGATGCAGAACCGATTTCAGCTTTGTTGAGTTTCCTTCCAACAGCCTCCTGACACATCTCCAACACAACCAACTCTTTTACAGCTGGGCCTTGAAGCTTTCATCATTATCAGCTGAATGGGGGCAGAGAAAGGATTTATACCATCTGGGAATTGCTCAGATGGACACTTCCCAAATTTCCCAGGCAAACTCCCTCCTTTTCTTCATACAGCTCATGATCCTCCAAAGCTGTCCCCAAACTATTCAGTGCCTTGACAGCGGCACTAGATTCTCCTCATGGCTCTCACTTTTCCATATTTCTCCATTTTTTTCCCCCCCACACTCAACCTTTTTTGGAGCTTTTTATTCCCTCACGCCTTAGAGAGAGGTTTGATCAGCTCATAATCCATGCACTTGGTGAGGCAATCACGTGCCACACCAATGATGTGCTGCTTCTTGGGGTGATCCTCCTGCTTCCCGATGTATGTCAGGATCTCCAGGAGCTCTGACTCCACCAGCTTCTTTGCCAGCTCTTTGTCAGCGCTGATTAAGTTGAAAGCAATGACCAGTCCTCGGTGCTGGACCTCCATGTTGTCATGCAAGCAGAGCCTCTGCAGGATTTCAAGCCACTGGGTGGTCTGGGAGGGAGAGAAAGATCATTAGTACTGATCTGAAGAATATCTCAACCAAGAACATGACTTTTGCTTCCTTCAGCAAAAGGAAGAGCAATACTCATGTCACTTACAGTTATTTCATTTTTTAACTAAGGAAACCTAACTCCAAACATTTGAACCCAATTTTTCTTACACTTAAGTAAGAATCTTTCACAGCACTGGGACAACATGGAACATGTTTCACATTCAGGCTGCTGCATAATCTCTGTGAAAACAACCTGACCAGAGTCTTGACACAGCTGAGATTACCAGGACACTCCACCACCCCAATCTTCTGGAGCTGCTCTTTTGGCTTGATTAATCATTTTTATCTTAACGAGCTCCAGTGTCCAATTATGCGTGCAACAAAATAGGGTTCAGGAGTTCTCAACCACAGCTCTACAGACACTCAGCCATGCCGTATCTGGATTCTCACAGAGGGGACATCCTTTGGGATCTCTAAAGCTCAGTAGGTTACCGATCAAGCTCCTCTCATTTCTGCGTAGAACAAGGGTTGGATTTCAGGTTATTTATCAAAATGGACTAAAAGTATGCACACCAAGTCCCAGCTTCTCTGGGTTCTTCAGTATTGAACTAGTAAATTGCATATTCCCTTGGGAAGACTTTTTCATGTCTGAGCCAGGACCCTTGCTGAGTACATCCACACTGCCCACAATCAGAGTTGTGCTCTTACCACTTGAGTCATCTTCGAGCAGAGTTTCTTTTGCGCTGCCGTGAGCATGGCCAGAGCTCCTGCTGCTGCAACCTGAACCTTCTCATCATCTTCACCACACAGCAACACCACCAACTTCAGCCGGTCGTTGCCATCAGCCACAAACCGCTCTTGAACCTAAAAAACCCCAGAGACACCCAGAGGTAACACAATTAGAGCTGACTCCTCACAGGGGCAGGTGCACGCAGTCAGGTTGGACGTGCCCAGGGCGTTACCTCCTTGTTGACCACCAAGTTGCACATGCACTCTGTGGCTGCCTGTCGAAGTTGGTCGTGGTTCTCAAACATGTAGTTTTCGATATCTGGCAGGGCCTTCTCTTTGACTATCTTCAACCTGTGAAAAGAGCAGCAAAACCCCCACTTTATAGGTCAAGCAGTAACCAACTTATCAAATATTAACTGCAGCGAAGGTCTTGAAACAAATCAGTGTCTGCAGCACTGGAGCTTATGCCCTGTCCAATGAAGATGAGGTTCGTGTCTTTGCTGTTTCTAGAGGAAGATGTGCCACTCTCCTTTTCCTATTTAATTAATCTTTTAGCTCTGAGACCTTTGTAGCTCTGCCACAGGTAGCTCAAACTGACCAGTCTTCATAGTCCAACAAGTAACTCACATTCACTCCTGGGGAAGAAGGAAGGTTAA
The DNA here is from genome assembly GCA_013397315.1 of Donacobius atricapilla. Taxonomy (NCBI): domain Eukaryota; kingdom Metazoa; phylum Chordata; class Aves; order Passeriformes; family Mimidae; genus Donacobius; species Donacobius atricapilla. The sequence continues at coordinate 89,259 of WBMY01002474.1, forward strand.
AAAGCAGTAAAGCTCACCTAAGTTTATCACTTCTTCCTGAGAAGTTTGTGAGACCTAACAGAGCCTCGTAGTTCTGGAGGCCATCTCTCTCTGTGTTCAGCAGGCTGACAAGGGGCCTCACCACCTCATACACCTGGAAGTGAAGGCCTGTGTTAGCAATTTTCATTTGCTAAAGGAAGTATCAATGCTTTTGGTTTTATTATTATTATTACTATTATTTTCTAAGCTTACCCTCTCTCCTGGGAATGCAATATCTGGATTGGAGATAGCAGCGATTTTTGCCAGAGCATGAGAAGCCTTTATCTTGCCAACATCTGTGCCTTCCACAGCCAGAGGTATCAGGGCCTGGAGACACACAGGAAAAAGCATTCACTGTTCTGAGAAGATTTACAGGATTGCCTGAACAGACTAAAACAAGTTTAAAAAACCCCACAGCCCTCTGTGATATCTTGCTTTTGTTCTCAAATCGGCACCACACCAGAGTTTGTAGCTCACACAGTCACTCCAAGAACATCACTTTGGAGTCTTGCAGAGATGGGACTGCAGTATCACTATGGCCCCAGGGGGGACAACTTGTATCCTTCTGTCACTGTCCCTCACTGGAGACACACCCCAGGCTCCCAGCAGACATCAACAACACATCAGGAACTGTGAACATAAAAGTAATCACCTTCCCACCACCTTGAGCGACAATGGTCCCGCGGTCCTTGGGGTCTTCACACAAGGCAAGGAACACCCTGCAGGGGCACAGAACACTCAGTGAAACAGCCACGCAGGACAGCAACAGCCAACGGCCCTCATGGAATGTGGCTGAGCTTTTGCAGGAGTGCCAGAGCCACCAGGTAAATTCCAGGTGCTTAACCCCGTGCACACAGAACTCTATGAGGAAGCAACAAATGGCAGAGTAAGAAGTTTCCAGGTCTGTAAAATGAACTCTATTCCAGCCAGAACCAACACAGAGAACTCAAAAATGCATTCCAACAAGGCAGCTTGAAGGTCAGAGCATGGATTTTTATGACACTGCTGAACAAAAACTTTGGTTTTAAATCTTTGCTTCACTCGCTCCCCCACAGGCAGAATGCCTCACCCCAGGTGTCCATCCCCATGGCACAGGGGCTGCCCAGCACTCCCAGCTCCCAGTGAAGGCACCTGGCAATGAGCTCCTTGCTCTGGTCTGTCAAAATGGCACTGTCAGCCTTCACCATGCAGGCTAATGCAGAGACAACCCCAGCCTTCAGCAACCGCTTCACCCGCTTCACCACAAAATCCTTCTTGTCCTGAGGAGGAAACATTTGGGAAAGGATTAGCCCTTAGCAGCTGCCATTCGGCCATCCAGCCACCTAACAGCCCAGCCCGGCTGGAGAGCAAAGCAATTTCAGTCTGGAGACAGGAGACCTGAAGTCTGTGACAATGGACACACCATAGAATGTCCTTCTGAACAGCATCTCCAGCTGGACACAACCCACCTTTGGATGCTCCTCAGGCACGTGCTGCTTGGAGAACTTTGCCAGCTGCACCAGCTCTGGGACCAGCTCCTTGGTATCATAGCTGTTGGTACAGTTCACCAGCGCAGAAGCCACGGAATACAAGATGGTCTTGTCACTTGCCTGCACAGGAAAATAAAACTTGTGTGAGGGTGAGGAGGGTACAGCAGAGAAATAGGTCTTGTTGGAATGCCATGATAGTGTTTTGCACTAATGGAAATATTCTTAGCTTTATCCCCAACTTTATAGCCCGTGAAGGTTTTCATGGTCAAGCAAGTTGTTGGACATCATCAGGTGCTGTCAACACCTTGGTGCCTTTGGTTTTCATGCAGCTGCTAACAGTGAAGGTAGGAGCAACCTCCCTCAGCCTCGGGAGAAGAGCAGGATGGTAGCAGCCCTGAGATGTCTCTGGGGCATAGGCAAATCTGAAATTCTGCTGAACCAGAAGTGAGGGGTTGGGGTCACAGCTCCTTCTGCTTGGGGCACAGGGTAGGGCTGGAGAGCTGGGAGGACTTGAAGCTACCAGAGGAATGAGGGAACGAGGAAAGGAGATAGACCTTGGCTAAATCAAACATAGCTTTCAGGGCTGGCTCATCTTCAACAAAATCGTCTTTCACATCTGCATCGAGGGTGAGGTACGAGAGCCCTTCCACGGCCCATTTCCTGGTGCGGGCATCAATGCTGGTGTTGCACAGCCACCTGGAAGAGAGAAAAACACTCACATTTCTATCTCGGGAGCCAGAACTTACTTATCTGGAAAAAGAGGGAGTAAAAACGAATATTGAGGCTGATTCAGGCCCAAATATGTCCTCAGGTTCTGCTGCAGCTCCTCAGACTGGGGATGCTTCCCCTTGAGACATGACCTTCCTCCCATGGCCCAACTTGTGGGATCCAAATGCTGCAGGGAATGACAGACCAGGACAGCTCCTTGGCTCTGCTTTGCCTTTTCCATCCCACAAAACACGAGATGCCTGCAGGAATGACCACCCATTCAGTCACTTCCTAACTTCATCCCACCTCCTTGGTTACTCCGCCTGGTAAATTCACCTTCAGAGGGGACTTGTGCATATGCAAGGTAAGCATTAATAAGGCTGTGCCACTCTGGCAAAGAGGGAGGCACTGGGTCTGGTGTCTCCCATGGGCAGTGAGGGAGGGAGAGGGCTCCTCTGGATCTTGAGACAGGAGGAACACATGGCTGCTTCAGGCACAGAGGAGCTGCAAGTCCCAGTGCAGTGGCTCTGGGGGCACTGGCAGCACAGGAAATGAAGGCAACGTACGGGCAGGATCTCGTGGGAGAGGAACATATTGTACTTTGCAGAGATTGGAATAGCTGAAGGAAGAAACGAAGTCACTCACTTTCGGCACTGCTTGGCTAATTTCTCAGTGGAGCCCTCAGCAAACTGCCGCAGGCCATAATCTGTGCCTCCTGCTGAGCCCAGCTTGCAGAGACCCTGAGGAGGGTAAAAAGGACAGACCAGTGAGAAAGGCTCATTAGTCCTCTTATGTTGCCGCCCCAAAACAGCCTAGACACATCGCTCATTCCCAGAACCTCCCTCCTCTCCCCAGTCTGGGACTAAGCTGCCGAGTGTGGCAGGCAAGTGATACAGGCGGGGCTGCATCCTTACCACCAGAGCTCGGATTTTGATCTTCTCATTCTTGGTCTTCTTGTAGATCTCCTTCAGGAGCGTCACCCCATTGGTGATGATGAAGGTGGCTCGGCTCAGCTTGGTGGAAGCGTGGATGAGGGCCTCCACAGCCACCAGCTGGTCAATCTCCCTCTCGGACCCACACAGGGCAACCATCATCTCCATCACTCCCTTCATGCCAAGCAGCTTGTTGCCCAAGTCAAAGGGCCCTTGCAGAACACCAGACACAATCTGGACAGCATGGAGTGTCTTATCCATGTCTTGTGGGTCGATTTTACTCCTGCATGGGTTAGAGGGAGTAGGGCATAGAACAGTAGTGGGGAGGGATTGTCCTCCCTCAGCTGTGCTGCTGAATCACACCGGGAATCTGGGAGTGCAAATTCCCGCAAAGCTGTGATCTCAAGCAAGTCATAATCTCCCAGTTTTGAACACAAGTGGACTTCAAGTGCCTCAAGAACCCCTGCTCCTGCCCTCTGGGCCAGCTCACCCCGACTCACTTGATGTACTCCTCGCAGATCAGCCGGTAGTTGTCCCGCTCCGGGTCGCAGCGCAGGTCATCGTAGAGCTTATTTAGGAGGACAGAGGCAGTCAGCTGGGTGTTCTCTGTCAGTGGCAGGCAGTCAGGCATCTCAGGAATCTGGCCCACCACTTTCAGTATCTTTTTTAAGCCTGGAAATGATGGCGTGATATGGCTGTCAGAGGGGAGAGGGTCTGCGCAAAACTCAATATATCATTTGTTACTTTCTTGCTGTGGAATAGCCAGCTTGGAAGTTTTTCAATTATTTTGCAGCCTAATCACATAAGTCTTAAGCAAAAAAGACACTCAAAGATTTACTGGGGAGGAGCTTCTGCTGGTGAGATTACAGGTTTGCAGCATCAGGCTTTTTTCCAGTTCTGAGTGAGATGAGCAGAGCTGCATTAGGCCCCTGGCTGCATCTTTCATTTTTGTCAGGAGTCATTAAACCTACTGACCTCCAAGGTTGGAGGCTCTGACTGAGGAAAACTCAGCCACTTTCAAGTGATTCTGGATGACTTTACTCACCTTTTGCTGAATTATTATTAAATAACTTCCATCAAAATGGTAACATACACATGCATTGGAATTACTATAAAAACACACAGCACACATATCCCTCATCCAGTTTTAGAACTGATCAGTTTATAGGTCCACCAAGCTCAGCAGGTGCTCATCTCATCCTGTCTAAAGCAGACAATTTATCCAAGCCAAATCCTCCTAATATTAGCAAATACATTGGAGAAACTAACCAGAGATATTAGGCAGTCCTTTAGAAACTCAGAAATTCTTGTTCTCATACACAGTTGATTTTCTCTTAGCACTGTTTCCTGCTAATAAGTCTAACTTTGCTCCAGGCTTGCATGCACCAAAAAAAAAAAAGCCTGAGAGGATTCATTTTATAGGAAGGATGAGTTCTACAGGTATTCAGGGGAGAACACACAGCCCCACATCTCCTAAATCAGAACAGGATGGTGGGCAATGACTCACCATTGTCGATGACAAAGATGCTCCTGCTGTTGTCATGGTCTTTCAGGTCCTTCCTTGGTATGTTCTTGTTGAGGAGGTTGAGGGCTCGGTCTCGCCCTTGCCCAGACACTTTCTTACTGACCAGCATATCCAGCAAACGCATCGTGATCATCCTCAAATCCTTCTTCGTGTCTGCATAGAAGCAAAACAGTAGCAGCCAGTTACAAGAAGTTACCTCTGAGAGCAGGTTAGCTCAGTCAAAACCATCCAAAGCCCTTGTGTGGCTGGAACAGAAGTATTTAAGCTATCCATGAGGATAAGAGCTGTGTGCAGGTTGTCCTCCTGTACAGCTGAAGGTGTGAAAAATGCATATTATATGATTGGCTTTTTGCAAATATTAAAATGAATACTATATGTGTTATGTTTGAAAGTAATGTTGTATTCATATTTTTTTTAGTAATGTTGTATTAATAATTTTAAGTAGTGTAATTTAGGCTATGGTAGAATATTAAAATAGAAGCTATGTGATACTTTTTTTTCTAATCAGCACAAAGAGTAAATGATTCTTTGCACAGAGATAACAGCAAGAGTTACTGCTTCCTTATCAGGCAAAAACAAACACCATGACGCCTCATCCCTGACTCGGTGGAGCCATAAACAAAATAAAAGAAGAAGTTGACGAAAACCAGACAAGAACTCAAGTCTGCAAAGAATTCATGCGTCACATATGAACTGTATGAATATACAACAGGCTATTACTTCTAAGGGCCATCCTTTGTCTTCAAGGTGTGTTCCTAGCTGATTGGAATTTAGGAAACCCAGACGTCTGTAATCTTTTTGTTTTTATTGTCTTTTTATTATCCTAACTCCGATTGTCCAAAATTTCTATTGTTTTATTGTTTATTATTGTTTCTATTATTATTTTATTACAATTCTGATTTTTTTTAAACAAGTGATTGGCATTTTTCACAAAGGGTAAAGTCCCCACTCCAGCAAAGAACAAGGACTAAGGTGGAATCCCAGAAGCAGAGCCCTCCCTGCTGGACCCACTCCTCCTGCAGGCACAGGGAATGAAGAGCAGGTGATGTGCTGTTACCTAGCACTAGAGCCTCCTCCTTGCCGTGGTGCTCCTCCTTCCCCTGGCCCAGCAGGCAGTCGGTGATGGTCTGCAGGAGGTTGCAGACAGCCAGGGAGATTTCTTCATTGTCCACCGACATCCACATGCAAATGCTCTCAATGCCCAGGTAATGGAGAATGGCAGTGGCCTGGCCCCAGGAAGGAGAGAGCAGGACAGTGTTAGCAAAGGCCTTTCCTCCCTGTGTCCTCTAGGCTCAGCTGGGACAAAGAAACGATCTTCCTCAGTGAATCCTAAATCAGTGCAAGGTTTTAATCTTCTCCCACTGCTCACAAACAACACAAACTATTTCAATTTCCCCCTCCTCCAGGTGCAAAAGGCAATAGCAGTGAAGGTCCAAGGACTCTGTCCTTACCCGAGCCTTATGTCCTGTGCACATTCCTGAAAGTGTCCTCACGGCTGCCAGGATCAGCTCAGGATTTTTGGTTTCTATCAGCTGCAGCAGCAAGTTGACCCCATTATTCTGGAAAATCCTCTCAGCACCTGCTTCCTCCCGCCCCAGGACTATGAGGTTGTTTGCAGCCTGGGTGGGAGGCAGAAGAACCAGGGGTCAGTGGCACAGCCCAGCCTCCAGAACATCTCTGTGCAGCTCTGGGAGATCCTGGTGGGAGCCATCTCCTGGCAGATGCAGCAGATCGGCTCAGACCCCACCTAACAGTTTATCCAGGTGCATTTGGGGATCAGCACTGCTCTGCCCAAGAAGAGTGGGTCACTACTTGGAGGGAACACCTGGAGGGTGGCAGAGATGGACCTGAGCAGAAGTCCAGGCTGATCCCACCTTTGGTATTTTGGGAGGTTGGGCCACCTTCCCTTGGCACAGGGGTGATTTTCCTTCTCTCTGAGTGCAGTTCACCTCCCAGCTCCTTCCCTCATCCTCCATCCAGGGGAGGCGGGGAAGGGAATGCAGAGCTCTGCTCCCTGGTGCAGCCTCTGACATCAATCAGCCATTTTGCCAAGCCCAGGGCAGTTCTCACCTTTTCTCGCTTTTCTTTGTCGCTGTTCTCATCCAGCAGGATCTCAAACATCTTCTGCACCCTCGAGTCTGTGGAGAACTGAATGCGCAGCTGTGCCAGGAGAGACAGCACAGAGCATCAGGAGGAGAAAATCAAGGAGCAACTTTCCTTTTTTTGCTTCAATACTCCCTCCCCTCAAACCACAGGTAATATAAGCTGAATAACAGGAAATATCATTTCTCAGCAATCAGCATCCATTGCCCATCTCATGGGCACAGGCAGAGCCAGCCCTAAATCCTAATTCCTGCGACTTCACAGTACGCAGTGATGCAAGGATTTCTTTACCCTGTAAAGGTAGCTGTAGCAATGTGGCAACTGCCAGACCCAACCCAAAGCTGGTCCAGTCCTTTACCAAGACCTTTCCAAGATACTCAGGACCAGGCCAGCCTCAGGAGGGAGCCACCACACTTTTTAATTCAACCATTCAACCCAATCCTCAGATTTACACACATCAAGCACGAACTTCCAGCCAATGGAGCCTATTTATCCCCCTATATTGCCACGACTTTCCAGTATGACCAACAATCCATTGATGTAATCCAGGGCAAGGATTTCCCACCCCTGGTCTGTGAATCCAGAACAGTTCCCCTGGCATTTACCTTCTCCTGGATGTTGGCCCCCAGTCTCCTCAGAGTCTCCTGGAAGTTTTTGTTGCGGGGTTCAAGGGTGGCACATTTCTGAGCATCTTTGAATGCTTGGTCTAACTTCCCTAGTTTTTCCAGGGCTTGGCTGCGCCGGTACAGGGCTTTGATATCTGAGGCATTGATGTCAATAGCTGGGAAAGGGATCCAAAACACCAGGCATCAGAACTTGCTGCTTGGAAATGGCCTGTGCAAACTGTGATTTGCTTTGTTATTAGCATCAATCAGTGCCTGATTAGCACTGATTGCACCAGTACACATGTTCCAAAATGGAGCATCACTTAAACTTCCAGGAATTCCCTTGTGGCCTCAGCACTTGGGTGTTAGTGGACATCAAGAAATAAGGCCACAGTGTCCCAAAAGCAGATGTGAGAGCAGGCTGAGCAAGTGTATCCAGCTCCCCTCATAACCCCCCTCCTTACCTCTAGATGCATCTGAGGCTGCCTTGGCATATTCCTCCTGTTAAACCAGAAAGGAGAGGTTTGTTAGCCATGGAATAGCAGGGCATATCCCCCCTGCTGATGGACATTGGGACCTCTCTGTTCCCATTTCCCAGTGGGACGTCCCAGGGAAGCTCCAGCACAAGCCCAGCACATTTCATTTCAGAATAGCTGGAAACACCCTTTGCGATAAGTGGACAAACCACCTAGTCTGCAGCCAGTGAGTGCCCTTGGCTGCCCTCCTGCTCTTCTCCCCTTGAGCACTGCCCAGGTGAGGGGAGCTTTTCTCACCTTCTTGAGGAAACAGGCTGCCCTGTTCCTGTACAGCACCGCCTGCAGCGCCTTGTCCTTGTTGAGCTTTAAGGCTTGAGTGTAGCTTTGAAGGGCTTTCTCGTAGTCACTGGCCTGAAAGTATTTATTGCCCTCCTCTTTCAGCTGGATGGGATCCTCCATCTGGAGAGCTTGAAGGAAAAACATCAAATTGTGTCCCATTTTCAACTGCCTGGGTCGCCTGCCTACTCCCACCAGCTAAGTTCCACCATGAGACTCACATATAATTAACACACATTAACAAAAGCAGCTTACCAGGCTGAAGAGTTTTGAAAACGAAGACCTAAATTGCTCTTCAAGGCTGTAGCTTCTCAGAAGCTTTTCCTGCCAATGTAGATCCTTAGGAGACAATTGAAAAAAAAAAAAAGGAAAAAGCAACAAAAAACCAAAAAGTAATTGAAGAAATCTGCCAGCACTACAGAGAGTCTGTGTGCTCAGGAAAGAGCTCACTTCCCACTCCAAGTTTGGGCAGGACCTGGCAGCTCCTGCTGCCTGTCAGTGTCACCTGTCACCACAGCCTGTCTCCTCCTTGTCCCCTTGTGCTTTATATGCCTGGAGAGGGCTGGGAGCCAGGGCCAGCTCGGGGGGACACCTGGCTGCAAGCAGGCAGCAGCCCCCTGCAGCAAGAGGGAATCCTCTCCCACCTGCCTGGGCAAATCCCAGCTCCCCTCTGCTTGCAGAGCTGCAAAGGGTGTGGGGAGCAGGAATGGGGAGGTTCATGCCAAAAAAGCCCATGGCTGGGATGGCTGACCCCTATCACAGTGCTCAGACCCTTTTTCCTTTCTATTTAGGGAAGCATGAGACAGCTGAGCCTTGGGAACAAGTGGCCCCAGGCCAGCTGCAGCAGTGCCCAGCACCTTCCAGAATTCCCTGGGATGGAAAGCTGACTGACACCCAGCGCTGCCTCCTCCTCCCCGCAGGGCCTTTGGGAGCCCATCCCGCTGAAATCCCACCCCAGTCTGGTGCTGCCACCCGCCCCACACGGGGTCATTCAGCAACACACTGACGTGGGCTAACACAGGGGTCTGGACTGGAACATACTGGAAGTGCTGTGATGAGTGGCTCATTTTAAGTGACACCAGGAGACAGCAGAACTGAGCTCCAAGAGAACTGAGCCTTTCAACCCACTCTGTTCTCCAGCAGTCACGATCAGGAATTCTGCTTTTTGATTTATCTCCCCCCAGGTACAGGCCTTGCCTTCCCCAATGTACCTACCAGCATCCCAGCTGTAAAGCACAGCAGGGAACTGGAAGGATGGGGAAATGGCTGAGGAGAGCATGGGCTGATCAAGACACTGCCAGGAGCAAAAATATCATTGTCTTTAATTGTGTGAGCTGTGTTGTGGCCTGTGGCTCTTATGCAGTAAGGAATTCACACCGGACTTCCCTGTGCAGGGCTCCTGTTCTATTCACCCACCACCAGCAGCAGCACTGCCTGGTCCCTGGTATCTGGGCAGGAGGCGATTCCAAATCCATTTGTAAATCCCTTCACAGCAAATCATCAACACCACCACTGCAGGCAGCTCCTCAAGAGCAGCTCCCACATCTTTACCTGTTTGGGAACAGGTCCAAGGTACAAGGACAACAGCTGTGGGAAGTGCAGGATGCCAGCCCTGCCTTGGACAGACTCCATGCAGCGGCTTTTCCTGCATTCATTTGGATTAACACACCAGAAACTGCTTCCATCACGGCTTTAGGTACTGGGCAAGGCTCAGCTGGCTGAAATATCAGTACTCGTGGGATATAGCGCTGTCTTTCTCACGTCACCCAGAATCAAGCTTCATTTTCACAAGCAGCAGCACTGCAGGTAAACCGAGTTACAAAATCGAAGGGTGTTTGTTGCAGTTTACACCAAAACGACACAGACTCGCTTTGAGTTCCGAAGGCTACAAATCTAATGTCTACTTTATTTTGGGATAATCTCTCTTTCATACTATTTTACACAGACCAATTCGATTGGTGAAACAAAGGCAAACCTCTTCAATCACACTGGTCAAATGAGAGGGAGATCACGAAGTCCCTCATATGAGAAAGGAGTGAATAACACAGGTACAGTTAGAAAAAACATTGCTCTTGTTTACAGAAAATCGCCTGGGAAAAGAATATCTGAAAAACCAAAACATGTCAGGCATGAATTCAGGGCTCCAGATGTTGGGTGCTGCTGAAGGCAGAGCTGAGAGCGCAGGGCAGGCTCAGCNAAGGACCCGGGTGGGGAAGGACCCGGGTGGGCAGGGACCCTAGCGCCCCGCGGATGCCGGCGGAGGGACTGGGGACGGGAGAGCCGGGCGGGGCGAGCCGAGCCGAGCCGAGCCGAGCCGAGNAGAATCAAGCTTCATTTTCACAAGCAGCAGCACTGCAGGTAAACCGAGTTACAAAATCGAAGGGTGTTTGTTGCAGTTTACACCAAAACGACACAGACTCGCTTTGAGTTCCGAAGGCTACAAATCTAATGTCTACTTTATTTTGGGATAATCTCTCTTTCATACTATTTTACACAGACCAATTCGATTGGTGAAACAAAGGCAAACCTCTTCAATCACATTGGTCAAATGAGAGGGAGATCACGAAGTCCCTCCTATGAGAAAGGAGTGAATAACACAGGTACAGTTAGAAAAAACATTGCTCTTGTTTACAGAAAATCGCCTGGGAAAAGAATATCTGAAAAACCAAAACATGTCAGGCATGAATTCAGGGCTCCAGATGTTGGGTGCTGCTGAAGGCAGAGCTGAGAGCGCAGGGCAGGCTCAGCAGCGAGTGCCGAGAGCCCTCTTCAGGCCTCGGCTGGCAAGAAAAACACAATAATAATAATAAATACCCCCCAAAAATAGCTTTCCCAGGAGAAATTCAAGCCTCCAAGGCAGCCAGGGCGGGACACACGGCTCCCAACACCGGCAAGGCAGCAAAGCCGCCCCAGCCCTTCGAGCGCCTTCGCTTCTCACCCGGCAGCTCCGGCTGATGAGCCGGGACAAACCCGCTCCGGGGCGGGTGACAGATCCCGGGGGCCCGGGTTGGGTGGGCAGGGACCCGGGTGGGGAAGGACCCNCAGTCACCATCGCGGGGCTCCCGTGGGGCTGGCTCGGCATGGGGGGGTCCCCTTGCCCGGGGAGGGAATCCCCCCCGCCCGCAGCGGTTCCCCCGTGCCCCCCGTGCAGGATTTTGGGCTGTTTGGCCCCAGAGAGGAATTAATTACGCAGCCGTCCCAAGCACAGCTTGGGTGGCTTCTCCCCGGCTTCGGGGGCAGGCGCCATCCCTGGCTCAGTGTTGGACCTGGCAGTCAGTGCAGGGTTGAGGGTTGGAGTTGATGGTCTTGGATGTCTTTCCCAAGCTTAATGATTCTGTGAATTCCACTCTCCCGTCTCCTCCGCAGGTCTCTGCTCTTCTCCCTCCCTTTGGAGATGGTGGTCCTGCGGGCTGGGCTCTGCCCTGGTCTCACTGAAGACATGATCCAGCTTCTCAGGGCCAATGGCATCAGGACGGGTAACAGGGTGGCATTGGGGTCCAGGGTTGGGGAACATCACCCCCTGTGCATTCGGTGGACCTGTATCGTCCCACAGACTGGGAGGGTGGTGGTGGAGGAATATCCTTCTGTGTGTGTCCTCCTTGCTGGATGACTTCTGGGTCCTCCTGAGTGGATGCAATAAGTAAGGACTTCCCCAAAGGAGCAGGAGACTGTAAGATCGTGGTAAGAGATCTCTGCAGAGGCTCACTGAGGATTGATCCATTCTGGCTTTTTTATGGCATTTCAGGAGGGTTTGTGCACTTTTCCCTCTGAAAAATGCCCAACTGGGTGGAATGCTGCACCCTGGGCACCTTGTGCCCTTAGAGAGGAACGAAAAGGTGCTGGGCAGCTCTTAAGCAAAACAGGGAAAAATTTTACCAGCCTCTCTCTCTGCTCTGTTTTTCAAGAAATGATTTGTTCTGTAATGAGTGGTGGGGCCATCTCAGAGGACAAACTCCTCCATTCACGGTGTTGACAGAGGGCAGAGACACTTTGCTTGTTGGTGCAGGTTTTGTGTAAGCTGGTTGTCTTCTGGTGTTTGTGGTCTGACCATGTTTGGCTTCCAACCTCTTGTCCCTCCTGTTATTTGCAGTGGTGGACTTTGTGTCTTCAGACCTGGAGGATGTTGCCCAAAAGTGTTCCCTGTCTTACAAGGTAGAAGGGACTGCTCCTAACTCCTGGTACATTAACAGGGGAGCTCAGAGCTGTTTGGCTCACGGCCAAGGATGGGCTTATCTGGGGGGCCTTCTGCAGCAGTTGCTGGCTGTTGAGCAGTCCCATTTCCAGACATCTCTCTGCCCCCAGGCGTTGGTCGCAGTCAGACGTGTGCTCCTGGCCCAGTTCTCTGCCTTCCCTGCCAATGGAGCAGACCTCTATGAGGAGCTCAAGAGCTCCACTGCCATCCTGCCCACTGGCAGCCCAGGGTGGGTACCTCACCCACCCACCAGCTCTGCCTGGGGCTGGGTTTGCTGCGCAGAGCTGTGGTTGTGGTTTGAATTTCAGTCTCCGAACTATTCCCATGCACTTGTGTGCCTTTGTCACGGGGACTTTAAGAGCAAATATCTGGGGACTGATGCCTCCCGGTGCCCCTGCCCCTCTGGCTGAAGGGGTGTTGATAATCCCACCTTGTGTCCATCCCATAGCCTGGACCAGCTGCTGGACTCGGGGCTGTACACGGGGGAGGTGACGGAGCTGATGGGGGCACCGGGCAGTGGGAAGACGCAGGTGAGTGGTGCGGAGGGCAGGGGAGAGGACAGGTGGGGTGAGCATGGTGCCATCAGGCACGTGAAGCAGAGGGACGTGTGAGGGCTGGCTGACAGCCTGTCCCTGTTCCCCCAGGTGTGCCTGGGCATTGCAGCCAGTGTGTCCCTGGGCCTCAAGCAGCACGTCCTGTTTCTCGACTCCACAGGGGGTTTCACTGCCTCCCGTCTCTACCAGATGCTCCGAGCCCAGACAGAAGATGAGGAAGAGCAGGCAAGTTCCCCTGGAGCTGGTCCCTCTGCTTGCTCTAAAACTCACTTTGCTCTTGCCTGCAAGAAACCGCAGAGATGGTTTGCCTTTCCAGCTCTGCCTTTGTCCTCATGGGCTTTTTGGAGTCCAAACCCTTCCTTCCATGGCCTGGTGGGTGCCATGCTCAAGACAGACACTGCTCTTTGTTGTTTTCCTTGGGAAAAGGGAAAGACTTACTGGACTTGCAGGACTTCACTCCCTGAGCTCAATCCATGTTGCTTTTCCCATCAGTGCAATAGGGGCAGTGGTGTTAATGTGGAAAAATAAGGATGCCTGGCTCTGTGGCATGGTGCAGAGCTGGTGGCACTTGGGGCAGGAGGAGCAGGACAAGTCCTGGGGAGACTGAGGCTGTGTTTTGTGCTGCAGCTGGAGGCTCTGCAGCGGATCCAGGTGATCCGTGTGTTCAACATCTATGAGCTGCTGAGAGCCTTGCAGGAGCTGCGGGATCACCTCTCCCAGCAGGTAGGAGTGAGCCTCTGGGCCCCTCTCCCTTCCCCAGAGCTGCAGGGAGGGCAGCCAGGCTCGTGTGCCTGACAAGTGACTCCAGACTGCCTCATCCTGGGGACACTGGAGCCTCTGTGCAGCTCCCAGCCTCCAGAACTGCTGGATTTGTTACTCCACGTTGCACGTGGTGCCTCCTTGCAGGTCGTGAGCTCCATGGGACCTCTCAAGATGGTGTTGCTGGACTCAGTGTCGGCTGTGATTTACCCTCTGCTGGGTGGCAGGCAGTCAGAGGGTGAGCTGGGTCACTGTGTGTGCCAGGAGGCTGCAGAGCTCTCTGCCCATCGTGCAGAGCCTCTTCCACCCCTGTGTGCTGTGCTTGGTGTGGGGGCTGGGGCAGGACTGATGTGGATGTGACTGCTCCCAGCTTTTCCTTTGGGACTGCATCAAAGGGGAGTCTGTTTGCAGTGCTAGCAGCAAACACTCCGGCTGGCTGTGTCCATCCACACTCATGGCAGTGGTCTGAAACCTATGTGGGGAGGCACTGAACTCTTTGCCCATAAGTTAAAACTTCTCTTACAGTGTCAGAAATACCTCATGGCTGCTGGCACAGTTTGCAGAGCTCTTTCTGCCAGAAAGGACCATAAATCAGAAGTGAGGATGCCAAGGAGCCCCCTCAAACACCTCCCAGAGGGTCTTGCACAGCTGGGTGGCAGCCAGTGCTATCACAGGAGGTCCCCTGACAGCTGTGAGCTGTAGGAAATGAAGCTGTGAGCTGCAGAGTTGGCTCCTGTGCCTGCTAAATCAACCTGGCCAGCTTTGTCTGGAACTCCTGGTGCTTTTGTAGGGTTTTTTGACCTTGGGCCTTCTAAGATAGGAAAGGGGGAAGGGAGGGGGAATGGTCCAGTGAAGGTGTCCATGAACATGAGTGCTGGCACTGAATCCAGTGCTCATGCAAATGCAGATATCAGCTGCTTCCAGGATGCACTTTGGGGTCCGATCCCCAGACATCGAAATGCTCTGTCCTGCTCCAGGTTTGGCCCTCATGATGCAGCTCTCCAGGGAGCTGAAGACCCTGGCCAGGGAGTTCAGCCTTGCTGTTGTGGTGAGTGTTGCTGTGCTTTGTCCTTCGTGTGCTGGTGTGTGGCAAGGAGCCATGAGGAGGCTCTGGAGCCTGTGGGAGAGGGGACCCAATGCTCAGCTAAGCAGGAGCCAGAGGCCTGAACGCCCCAGTGCCCTGCTCCTCAACATGTCTAGAGCCTGCAGATGTCTTCTTGTTCCAAGCATGGGGCAAGACCTGATGTGCTGCCTCCTGCTCTTGCTGTCCTCAGACACTCACTGGATTGAGCAAGGCAGAGTTAAGTACAGGCAGATTGAAAGGCTGGTTGTGTTTATTTTTGATATAACACCATTCATTTAAGGGGCTGGCCAGCTTCCTGGGTAACCTCTTGGTCACCTTGCAGGAACTGCAGGGCATTGCATCATCCCACAGGAGCTGGAAAGGGCTCTGCTCTAGCCTTCCCCAGCTCTTGGCCAAGGAATTGCGTTTGCCAATGCACCAGGCAGGTGGGAGGGACCACAATTAATGTGTCCGAGCAGGGGAGGCCACACCAGAAGATGGTGGTCTGCTAGCCTGGCACTGGAAGGTGTTGAGACAATCCTGCCCTTCATTCTGATAAAGTGACAAGGACAGCTTGTCTGGAAGGACACTTGGAGGCCTCAAGTTAAACTATGTGGTCACTTCAGCACCAGGAGTGATGCAGCTTGCAGATACCAGTGAACTCCCTGAGTACTGCTCTGGGGCAATTGCCTGGGCTGTGCTCAGAGGGGATGGCAGAGGAGCTGAAGGAGGGCTCAGGATGAAGGAGGAAAAACCTCCCTAGAAGACGCAGCCTGGCCAGGATTTCCTGGTGACCTCCAGTGTTCCACTACACTGCGGGGCTCTGCTTTTCTGAGGCTCTGATAAGTCTGTTTGTGCTGCAGGTGACCAACCAGGTGACCAGGGACAGCAGCACTGGCCCACTGAAGCCAGCCCTCGGCCGCTCCTGGAGTTTTGTGCCCAGCACCCGGGTGCTGCTGGAAAGCAGAGAAGCCGCCTGGGAGAAAGCCACCACACAACGTGCTGCTTCCCTGGCAAAGTCCCCCCGGCAGGTGAGGCTCCCTGGAGCCATCCCTTGGGAATGCAGGAGCAGCTGGGGGACTTGGCCCTGGCTCCTGTAGGGCTGGGGCCTCGCTGGATGAGCCCTGGCAGTGGGAGAGGAGCTTGTGCAGCCTTGCTGGATGCTGCAGAAGAGAAGAGCATCTGTTCCCAGCAGCCTGGGCTGGTATTTATAGGCAGGATAAATGAGTGGCGCCAGTTGCAATCCGGGTCACTGTGTTCTTGGTGTTGGTCTCACTCTCCTGATGGTGTGTGGGCAGTGAGGGTCCTGTGGAAATGGCTCTGACTTCAGCTTGAGGCCTGCCTGTGCACAGGCAGCACTGCCTGAGCCTCCTGGCTCTGAGCCTGCTCTGCTGCTTGATCCAAGCAAAATTGGATATGGTTGTGCTAGGCAGATAAATGCACCCTGGATGTGCTAAATAATGGTGTGTCTGGGGATGTCTCAGAGCAAGATGTTCTTTCCTTGCTAAATTGCATTGTCTATTTGTATCTCTGCATTCAGCAGACCCAGTTAAAACAGGGGCACCAGCAGAAGGAAACCTTCAGGGGGATGTAACTGGGATTTTTGGCTCTGAGACAGGAGTTGGAGTGATGTAGAGTCCAACAGTGTGAGGATAAGCTTTGCTCTGTTCCTCCTTGCAGCCAACAGGGATCCAGGTGGAGCTGGACATCGGAAATGGTGATGTGTTGGAACCGAGCCTGGTGACACCCACACAGGGGCTCTGATGGGCTGGAAAAGCAAATGTCACAAGGTTCAAGAGAGCTGCACAAAAGCAGGCAAGCACTGAAGGTTTTACAAACTGACTGAGAGTCCTGCAGCCCTGGGAAGGACCAACATGAAAAATCTCTTGTTCTTCTGCCCCATGGAAAAACTGAGGGTGGGGTTCCCTGGAGACCTGTGTGCCCAGCAGATGCTGCCTGCACTAGCTGGGCTGTGAGGGCAGCAGGACTGCCAGGTCCTGCTCTCTGCTGCAGGCTTCTCTTCACCCCCAGAGCCAGCCCTGTCCTCAGGTGTTGTTTGGGGTCAGCTCTGTGCCTTGTCCCCGCACAACCCCACAACTCCCCGTGCTGGTTTTGTTCCCCCTGTGGCTTGCTGGCTCCTGGAGTTCTGATCATCCTTGGGCCCACAGTGGGCTTGGTTCAGAAATAAAAGAAAAAAAAGCTGTTGCACACTGCTGTGGTTGCTGAGAGCTGGAATTCAATTAATGACAGCTGCTCTGAACTTAATTAAAGTGTTGAGCTGGACTGGGGTGGGACAGGCTGCTGATGAGCAGGGACATAATGAGATGCTTGATCTTCCCTTCTCCCCAGAGTAACACCAGGCCCTGTGGGGCCCTGCTGGTGTTTTTTGGGCACAGCTGGATTGTGTAAAGGCTTGCTGATAACTGATGGAGGTTCTGATCTGGATCAGCTGAGGCAGATGGGTCCTGGCTGGCACCAGCTGGCCCTGCTTGATGCTCAAGGACCTATTCAATTGCATGTGGTGATGTTTAAAATAATCTTCCTGTGCTCCAGTGCTTTCCAGCTGCTCTTGCCTGCTCTTGGCAACCTCCTGAGAGAGGGGAGGCTCAGATGTGGAGTTTCCTCTTGATCCCAGATGCCTCAGATACCCTCAGTTTAAGAGACCTCCTTGGCACATGAGCTGAGTCGTGGCTTGCACTTCAAGGTAGCTGATGGAGAATTTGGGAGCTGGGACTAATTAGGGCATTCTCATTAAACTAATAACACAGTAGCACAGGTTAAGAGCCCTCTAAGGCTGTGCTTGGCACATTAAATACATAATTTTTGCTGAAAACTTTTTAAAGTTGTGTATTTATTTGTGTTTCTGGGCTCTCCAAGCTCAGGAGGTGAGGTTTGGCTCCATGGATTGCAGCCTGGCTGGTTGGGGCGAGGAGGAAGAAGATGGTTTTCCTGTCTACTGGAGACCTGTGCTGACATGGCTGGAACTTACAAGCAGAAATTTACTTAATTAGCTAATTTTTTGTTAGTTAATTCCTTGCTAGCTGCACTCTTGGAGCTGTGGATAAAGGGGTGGTACACACACATTTCAATTTCTAATTTATCTCTCTGCCTGAGGTTCTCTAGGGGAAGCAAAGGTCTTGTGGGGGAGTGTGGAGCAGGGACAGGCCAAAGACAAACCTCTGGAGTTATATTTGAACCAAGAGGGCTTTCCAGAAGTTTCCTTCCCCTAGCCAGCAGGATGAGAAGAGGAACAATGTGCTTTGAACCCTTGTTAGAATCAGCATGAGACCAACCATGTGTGCATCTTCCCTGTGATCCCTGAGAAATGACAGAAGAAATTCCCCCCTTGCTCTCAGTCACCAGGGAGTCATGGAGTGGTGACTCAACAGGGACACTGCCAGTCTGTCAGGAAAGGTGGTGGTGTGAGGTCTGGGCTCCTTCAAAGCTTCACATCCCAGCTTTCATTGGCATCATCGTGACTGGGGGGGATTTTCTTTCCTTGGCGTTCAGCTAACTGCACCTGTGGGAGGTTTTTTTCCCTTTTGGGAAACATCTGGGAAGGTTGGAGAGGGTGGTGTGATGTGGGGCCTGGCTGGCTTTTGTGTGGCAGCTCTTCTGCTCCCGGGTGTGCTCCGAGGTCAGAGGGGTGTCCTGAATTTCTGGCTGTGTTGCTGCAGGGATGGTGTCAGTGTGGGTGCTGGCTATCCCACAGTGTGGAGACAGCAGGAGCATTCAGGTCATGGGAATGTCTTATCCCATCTGGAAAAACTTGACTTCCTGCTCAAGCTCATTTGCCCTTAATTTGCATAGTAAAATCAGGCTTAAAGGAGTTTCTGACCTAAATATCCTCATTTAGCCTTTCCCCTCCGTGCTCAGGCAGGCACTCCTGCAGCTCTGTAATGCAGGGCTCGGGATGTCTTTTTTCCCTGCCTCTTCCCCATGCCCAAAGCAGCTGGAAAACCAATGGAGAGGCTTGGAGCAGGGCAGTGAATCCCAACCCAGGGCAGGCAGGGCACCTCTCACTCCGAGCAGCAGGGATGCTTTTTGGCACTAAGGGCTTATTTGCCCTTGATACATGGAAAATAGACAGAAAAATGTGTGTTTACGTGCACTGTGTGTGTACATGTGTGTGTATGTATAGGGATGTGTGTCCATGTCTTTGTCCACCTGGCTGTGTGTCTGTCTGTATCTCAGGATGAGAGGACAAGAGTCTCAAGCTGTGCTAGGGAGGTTCAGGCTGGAGATTAGGAGGAAGAAAGGGTGATTAAACATTGGAATGGGCTGCCCAGGGCGCTGGTGGAGTCACCATCTGCGGGGTGTTCAAGGAAAGACTGGACACTCAGTGCTCCGATCTGGTCGATGAGCTGTTTGCCATCCCCATTGATTCTGTGATCTCTCGGTGTACGCTCACTTCCCGTGCAATGCCGAGCAGCCCCGTGCGCACCCAGGGGACTCCCCCGGCGCACAGGGAGCCCCGCAGTGTCCCCTCCTCCTCCTCCTCTTCCTCCCACCTGTCCGGGGCGGGTCTCGACCCCGCGGATCTCGGGGCGGCCGCTGGCGGCGCTGCCCTCCCGGCCCTGAGGGCTCCACGAGTCCTCCTGGCCGCCAGGGGGCGGTGCTGCCCCGCCCGGCGCCCCCGGGGCCGCTC
>WBMY01002474.1:108870-153918 GCA_013397315.1 Donacobius atricapilla
GGGTACAGGGCAAGGGGAGGGGGCTGCTGAGGTTGGGATAAGTACAGCACCAGGGTTTCGTTTTGGGGGGTTGGGGCTCTCTCACAGGGTTTCCTTCATGAGGGGGAGTGGGGCTCTGGTGCAGCCTCTTTTTTTGATGTTTAAAAGTGGTGATGAGCAACTCTTCCCTTTCTGAGTTCTGCTCCCAAAGGGCCTCTGGGGTTCAGTCGGTTATTCTGCTCAGATTGCTGTGAGAGCTGAGGAATTCTGGATAAGCACCAGCCTTCCGTAGCGTTCTCTGCTTAAATAATTGTCTCTTTGCATTTTAGCATGTCCGAAGTGTAATTTGGTGTTAAGGACCCAAATTATTTCCTTGTGTGCTCCAAACTGGGGGTATGCTGCAAAGTGAAAGCTGAGCAAGTCCTTCTGCTGCACAAAGCAAAAGTTGTTCAGAAAATGAAAGTCCTCAGGTGTCCTTCCAGGGCAATTTGTTCCTGTAAGCAGGTCAAGGTGTTTCCTGTGAGGAAAGTATTGAGTCATCCTCTGGTTTCTTAGCAGTATTTTGGTGTCTGCAGGTTAATAAATGTCAGCTCTGCAGTGAGAACAGGGTCCTCTGAGTCTCCTCAGGTTAAAAGGCTGAGGATGGCCGGGCTCAGTGCTTGACCCTGTGATAAAGAACCAGTTGCACTCCAGACAAAACGCAGGTGTTTTCCAGCACTGCAAGGACAGCCGGGTGAGTGCTTAATCAAGTGTAGCATTAAAGGCAGATAGGAACGGTTTAATTCTATGCTTCTTGGATTAAGCTGTGCTCAGGGTAATGTTTAATTGGCTGAGGCAGAAGGGGTTTCTTTGTGTGTTTCATTCGGGCTCACTTCCTCCTCTCTGACACACAGCGTGTCTTCTGTGGGCAGCACAGGACGTAAATTCAAATGTTGGGTTGGGAGAGCTGTTCCACGGCAGTGCAGGAAACTGTGGCGGTTTTCTGTTCTTTCTAACCTCCCTGCGGAGTTGGTGAAGAACTTAGTGGATCTAGGAGAAGCTTTTTTAGCTCTCCATATCATTAGGATGGGAGATGATGGGTGCATTTTAAGTTGGTTTTTTATCGTGTTTACGCTGTGGTGGGTTGTGTTTTGACACCTTGAAGCTCAGATTTTAAAGCAGATGATCATTAACTCATATACATAATTGCATAAACAAAAAGAGTTTTATTCCTTTCTTTTCCCACTGTTACCTCATTTTTCCAGAGCTGAGAAGTGGAACAGAAAGCCCTGATGAGCTTTAAATATTTCTTACAAATTCCGGATCCTTGGGTTTACCTTCCTCCATCCATCAAATGCTGACTCTCAACACCTTTGCACCCACAGTGATGGGGAGGGGGATCTTGTAGTCCTGCTCTGTGATCACAGTGGGGTCTAATGAGCCCAAACAGTCACCTTTGGGTGCTGTGTTTCCTTTGGGGGCTGGGACTCCTGGAGCAGAGTTACCCTGCACTCTGACTGCGCTTCCACTCAGCTGTAGCAACTGAACTTTTAATTAAAGGCTGATGGCCTTGACAGTGGTGCTCACCGGTTAATGCTTAATTGCTCAAGTTTTTTGCTGAATTGGAATAGTTTTGTAGTTGTCACGTAAGTATGGTGTTTAATTGTAGGGTAGAAAAAGTAGGGTGGCTTTCAGTGAGGCTCAGTCTTTCCCATTGTCAGGTACCATGTGATTTGGCTCCTGAAATGAGAGCTGAATGCACTCCTCTGCACTCAGAGTACAAAGCAATCGTATAAATGAGTTTTTGGGAGGTTAGTGGTCACTAGTTGAGTTTATGGCTGAAAATCTGTCTTCACATCTTCAGTTTTCTCTTTATTGTTGTTGACATGAGTGTGGGTTTGTGTTGTTTTGTTTATTTGTTAAATGGTGTCATTTTCACTTCTTGTGCAACTTTGCCCCACGGTTTGTTGTTAATGACAAGTGAGATCGTAAACTCTTCAATTAGGCTGGAGCATGAGCTGAGCTGAGCTGCCAGTGCTGTTGTTAAACCTGGAGCTTGGACTTTGAACCAGTTTTTGCCTGGAGGTGTGGAAGCAGATTTCCACGGCCTGCTCTGTGCTCTGCTCTCCTCCGGCTCTCCTAGGCCGGCTCGGAGGGGCAGTGGGGCTGGGCAGGCTGTGTCCGACCCAGCCCTGCAGTCTGTGTCCTCAGGTCTGGCTGGGCAAAATGCTCTCCTCACCCACGGTCTGTTGGTTTCACTGTAGGAAAAATGGTGTTTAATTAGGGTTAGGCTCCTTTCCTGTCTCCTATAGTGGGTTTTCATGGGATATGGAACCACAGAATGGAGTGGGTTGGAAGGACCTTAAAGATCACCTAACTAAAGCTCCCCTGGCTCCATCTCTTCTTTAAACCTGCTGACCAGTCCTGATCTGAGGGTAAGAAATCAAAACAGGTTGAACCAAGTTCTTGTGCTTAAAGAACCACGCTGTGGGCAGCAGGATGATGAGAACTTCAGAGGAGTGTGTGCGTGTGGCCCTTCTTTGGACACAGCCGTGTGTGACCTGCTGCCGAGTGGGGAGAGAGCACCTCTGGGTACCTGGGAGTTCAGAGAAATTGGTTCTTTTCTTTGCTGTCGGGCTCGATACCCGAGGCTGGATTGAGCCCTGCTGAGGTCTCTGATGCTGCTGTTCCCTGCCTGTGCCTTGTGCTCTGCACTTCCGTGCATTTACCTGATGCAAACGTTCCCCCAGCCCTCCCTGACTGTGAAACCCCAGCTTGGCTCCAGAGTAATTCCAGTCATTATCCCTGGCAGTCCCTCTCCGCGCTCACCCACCGAGCCTGTTTTCCTCCCCTTCCCAGGGCTGTCCTTCCAAAAGCCAGGGGCTGGGAGTGAGAGCTGCCCCAGCGCTCAGGGAGCAGGGAGTGCTCTGCAGGGATGAGTAAGTGCAATCTCTGTTTCACAGGTGGGGCAATCCCGTCACTGCTGGGCTGATGTCAGGACCAGGACTCACCTGCATGCAAAGGTTTCTAAACCCCCTGCTGGTAGGTGCCTCCTCAAGTGGATTATTTAGTCTTCAAACAACATTGCAAGGTTGAAAAATTACCCTCTTCTTTCAGGAACCAAGAGTATGACTTGTCAGATCAAGAATTCAGATTTTGTATTAGGTTTTTCCTACTTTCTCAGCTGGTTTCCTCAGAACTGAGATGGCTTATTCTAACCTCTGAAAGGCCTTTTTGGCTTGTTAAATTTATGCTCCCATAAGGGACTTTCTTTAGAAAGAATTGTTGTTCTGAGATGCTGTTAATTCTTCTCAGTGTCTGTAAAATCTACAGCTTCTTCACATTAATTGCTCTTGAGGTTTTCAGTTTAGTCAAAAATATTAATCAGGCTTCTTTCTCTAATGCCCTCTGGCTCCTCTGCCAAATAGTCTTGGAATAGGAATTTCCACATTTTATTTCGGTGCAGACAAAAATATTCATTGAACATCAGCCTTTTTTAATGCTGCCAGCTTTTTATTTATATTCAGAAGGTTGTGGGATGTGCTTATAAGAATATACTTAAGGAGCATATGCTTTGAATCTTTTAGTTTAGGCTGATGTTAAGCAAGATTTGAAACTCATTAAATGTAATTTAAATTTAAAATACTCTCTTTGGGAATAGCTTGTTGCATGGTAACCTCTGCTGCAAGAAGGATGGTTCCTTTGGGCATTATATATTCTATATATACACATGGATGATTTCAAATTGCTGTGTCACAAGTGGCATCACTGAACCCACACCATTTGATCTTTTATCGCTTTGGCTTTTCCCCAAATGAGTGAGGAACTGCATCCCCCAGAATTCCAGACTGAAACTGATGTGATGCTACTTCTTGTTTGTTGGAGTCCAGGGCATGTGGAAAGCCCCTCAAACTGCCCTGGGGGTCCCAGACCCTGGCTGGGACCCCATGAAAGCTTTGCCTTTGACCTCAGTCCATGGGGAAAACTTCCAACACTCAGAGATGAATTGAAAACAACAAAGATTTGAAATAAATAGTAGTTTAGTTTGTCACAGGGTAAACATTTGTAGTTTTGGGTTTTTAGTATGGAAGTAGATCAGAGCAAGATAAAGAATTTTGGGCGGTGTCTCATCTTCTTAATCTACTCCATCTCCTGCTGTGACGGGTGGCACAGAGACATTGGTAGGGTGGATTCGAGGTAGAAATTGCGTGCCTAGAATAGGTGACAGTAATTGGCACAAAACTGTAAATATAGTAAGTTTTTAGAGTTAATTGGGTTAGAAATCCTTAAAAACGACCTTGGACCCTCTGTCCATGTTCCTGTGGCTGCTTTCCTTCAGTGCACTGAGACTGCTGTAAGGTCTTGAGATCAGAAATAGAATAAACACCTTTGAAGAGCGAGCCACAGGTTCCATCTCATCTTTTAAACCCTGACACGGGACTCTGAGAGACAGAAAACCCCTAATTAGGGGGTTGGCGGGGTGAAAATCCCATCATTTTTGATGTCAAAATCCCTTACTCAGAGCAGGACCGCTGGCACCAGAGGATGGCTGCCGGGTGTCCTTCCCCCTGCTGGCATCGCTCAGGTGAGCAGTTCCCGTGTTTGAGGTCATCCTCCGCGAGGTTGCATCATGCATTCATCCCTTGGCTTCCGTGGAAGTGTTGGTGCTTCCCAGGACTTTGCCGGGGCCGTGAGTACTTGGAAATCTGCCCAGAGGTGCTGGCCCTGGGCACGGAGGGTGAGCAGCACCATGCTCTGCTGTAGCTCGGTGTTAGGATGGTGGTGGCCAGGCTGGAAACACAGCTGGTGCTGCAGCTCTGAGGCACGGAGCAATTCCTTCTCTGTGGGATTGCCTTTGTTTTATATTTATCTTAAAAAGGAGCTTTTATTCATCTGCTGGAATAGGTTTCTTTATAGACACTTGAATTTGATAATCTGAGGACAAACAGGCCTTTGCGTTCCTGAATGACTTTCTAAATGGCAAATTAATGGTTAAAAGAAGAGAAATCACTGTTTAGATTAACAAAATAACTTTTTTCTTACTGAATCCATGAACCTCTTCCTATATATGTGCCCAGCAGACTGGGCTAGCAGCAGAGACGGATAGAATGTCGAGCTTGATAGATTGTTGGAGCTGGTTTTTAGTAGCTAAACAATAATGGAGCTGTTGTGTGCTTGCAGGGAAACACTGAGCTCTGTGTGCAGACTTCAGCCTGGAGAAAGTTCCAATTGTTCCAGGGAAGGGCGAGTTCTAAAATGCAGCTTCTGTGGCTGTGGCACAGCTGGCCAGATCCCTGCCTGTCCTGAGGCCCTTGCACAAGCATTGCAGGAGAGTTTGGAAACAGTTTATGTTTCAGATTCCAAGTCAAGTGTAGATTTCCAAGTCCCCTTTGACTGCATAATCCAAAAAGTAGAAATCGAAGCTGGTTTTTATGGAGGGGCTGTTTCACGCTCGCAGAGCTCAGGGCCCGGGTTCCTGCCAGTCAGACAGAGGCTGATGTTCCATAATCATGCCTTATGTCTCTCAGATGGGAAGGCTGATCGGTTGTTGCAGGGGATCGTGGAGTTCCTTGTCAGCTCGGTCAAATCCCGTCTGTCGCTGTGCATGTTCTTGTGCAGAGAGCTCTGGGCTAGGAGGAGGAAGATTTTGTCTCTTATGGAAAAGAGAAACAAGAGTTGAAGCATGAATTTAATAAAATAAAGCCCAAATCATCAGCCTCCTTTTTGGCAAACTACTTCTGTCTATTCCTGCTGTTATTTTTTACTGTTGCTTTATTGCTGATATTTGTTACTTGCTCCCCTGACCCAGATACAAATCACAGACAGATTTTTGCAATGGAAGTACTTAAGTCAGGAACGTCATTTGGAGTGAAGGAATTCCTGGAAAGAATTGCAATATGTTGTTCAGCTTGCTGCTGGGCTTCAGGAGCGACTTGGAATGCCTACAAGGTGTGCAGGCAGGAATTCAAAGTACCTGTAAATGACTGCTTGTGTGTGGCAAAATAACACACTTAGGAACAAAGCACTTGTAGCATTTCCTTTTATCTGCCTTCAGAGACACCTTAAATCAGCAAATAACCTTATCTGATCACCCTGATACTATCTCTGAACTCTGCCATGGGTGAAAACCTATTTCAGGGTTTAAGCTGTGTGTGTTCTAGAGAGAACACACCACACATTTAATACAGTTTCACCATTTGGGTCCATTGGAACCCCCAGCGTTGCAGGATTTCAGTTTGTTCAGCTCTTGCCGCGGTAAAGGCCGTTTATATCAGGTTTTCAAACAATGTGTTCAACTGCATATAATGGAGCCTTTTCATCCACCAAAATGTAGGCCAGAGCCCAGGCTGGGTCATGAAAGGCTTTACTTTGTCTGAGGGAAGTAAGATGATCGTTCTTGGAATGAGGCCTGTCTCCCCTCAGTGCTGCTCTGCCCAAAGCTAGACTCACTTGCTAAGACATTGTTCTGGAGGCCTGAGCTCGCTTTTTTACTTCTGGATGTCGCTCTTAATGACATGAGCTAAAGCTTTCATTGCTCTGGCAGGAGTAAGAGATGCAGGCTTGACATGAAATCTAATACACAGTGGTATTTCCTAAAAATTCCCCTAATGAAAGAAAATGTGAAGAAAGGGGTGTAAACTGTTACTGTCCATTGTGTGCTTGACTGATCAGCCTTAATCCTTGATTATAGAGGGAACAGTCTAAATATATTGACCAAACCCTCTAAACTTCTAAGGAAAAGGGTGGGGTTTTTTTACAACATGTACAAAAGATTTGAAATCTAAAATCCTTGGTGTGTTTTCCTAGCCAGCAGTTTGACAGCACGCTGCCTCCTTCACACCTTATCTTAAGTTCCAAGACTGTTTGTCTTTTTTGTTTGTTTTGTAGTGTTTTGTTTTTTTAAAGACCACATTTTGTCAGTAACACTTTTATTTTTAAGTTGAAATGCCCCTTTAAATTAAAACAAGCTTCTTAAGCAATATTTTTTTCTCCATGTTGACCATAATTTTCATTGTGGACTGGGAAAGAGTTCAAACAAACCAAAAAAAAAGCCACAAAAAAAATGAACAGGTCTTGTATTGTCTTTTGTACTTGCGTCAAACATGAATTTGGCCTCAAAATCATCTGGTTTTGTCCTGTTTATATTAGGTGCTGTAAAATTGTTAGGATGCTCTGCAGAATTGCAAGGAGGCATTTCTTCCCTTAAGTGCCTCACTTCCAGGAGCTCTACAGTTCTCTGAATGTATTTAATTCCATTATGAATACAGTACTGCTGTAAAGAAATGAAATATTGATTCCATTCCCTGCTGGGGTATTATCTGTATTTTGCTGATGGAAAACTCAAGCACAGAGAACTAAAGTGGCCCAGACTCAGAGTTGGAAACTGAAACTAAAAATCCTCACCATGTATTTTCTCATACTGTTTATCCCATTACTAATCTGAAAATAATTACCCAATGATATATTTTGAAATTCAGATTTTTTTTTTAAATAGGAATATCTGGTATCTGATTTTGTTTGTGTAATCAAAAATGGGTCAGTTTCTGCTGAACTATTGAACTGGGAAAAATAGAGTTCAAAAGAGAAGAAAGGTCATGCTCATGTTATCAGGTCAGTGGTGGAAAAGATTGTGTCATAAGGAGCTTCTTACTGGCAGCAGTCCTGTCTGGTTGTGCTGAAATGCCAGATAAGTTGTTATTTGCTTGGGATCTGAGGACAGAAATTGAGATGTTTTGAGGTTTTATTTAAATAAATAAGTATTCTTTGTTGTTAGAGAGCTGTGTGAAAATACAAGACAGCTTAGTATGTTCCCAAACTCCATGATAGTTGGTCTGGTTTTACTCCTCATGCCCCAACACCAGGATTTAGTCTAATATGAAAATCTTGTCTGTCATTTTACAAAGAAAAAAAAAAAACAAAACCCAGAATGAAAAGAAATGCTCCTGCTGGTTACAGAGAAGCAAAATGAAAATGTGACCGTGCCTGTGTACTGCAAAGGCTGAGGGAAAAGCCCCAGCTGAAGGTGAATTTAAAAACCCAACCCGAGCAAAGCAGATTTATTGGTTTCTAAACCTCAGTGATTTCTGGAGCACTGACTCACGATGTCTGAATGTCTGGGCTTGCCAGAAGCCTGCACTGAAATGTGCCCGGCTGGCTTGGGCCATATATGGGAAATTTCCCCTCGGTGGCAAAGGTAGGGAATGCAGGAGATGCAGGTCCCCGGCTGAAGCTTTCCTTACCTCCTGTCCTCTCAGTCTTCAGTAAAAATACATTTTCTGGGTTGGATCCCGCTGGGATCCCATGTTCAGCACTCTCTGATCCCGTGACTTGGGCAGGTTTAGGTGAGCTCTGCCATCACAGGACGCCCGTCCTGCCTCTCTGGGTGCTGCACACAGGTGATTTAAAGGCCTGACAAAGAACTGTTCTGCCATAACTGATGTGTAGAGATGTGGCAATAAAGGAGAATTACCTTTTTCTGGATCATGGCTTTAGTTCCCAGAGAGAAATGTTTACTTGAATGGTTTGTGAGCCCCTGTGTAAGCTCTTGCAGAATCTCCTCAGGATGTTTCCCCGCAACTCGGCAACCAAAACCACAGGACCAGATGGCTGTTGGGTTTCTGTATGAATAGAGCCCAGATTGCAGGCTGCTTTGGTTTGGATATCTCAGTCCTTAATGTTCTGCAGAGATTGAGGCTGCAGGGAGAGAGACCCAGCAGTTGAACAAGATGGTGGTGAAGGAGCCCACGTCGAACCTTCCAGCCCTGGAAACAAAGACTACAGATGTCTGGGAATGGACTTTCCACAGCGTGTGTCCCATGAGTGCTGTAGAGTGTTCGTGCTCATCCTGCTGGCACACACTGGGTGCCCAGGCTCCAACTTTCCCTCAGTTCTCAAGCTCTTCTCCAGGGCTGCATGTAAGCAGTTCTGAATTTCAAATGCTTCCGTGCTAAAGGGAGATTGGCACAAGAGTAATATTTATGGGAATGCTTTAAGAGTACAACTTCAAAGTCCCTCTCAAAGTTCCACCTGTATTAACTTCCTTCAGATGAGAGTGGGGTATTTTCCCTTGTCTACAGATAAGGTGACTAAACCATAAACAAACTCCCTTTTTTATCGTGCTATCTTTTGTTATCTCGGGAACAAACCTGGTCCTCAGGTTTGTACCCAACATCCCGGACCTTTTTTTAACTGCTGACTAATTTCTAAGTATCTCTGTGGCCTGGGAGGGCAGATCTTCCCACACCGTGTCGGATGTGACGTCTGTGACGTCTGTGCTGGTCTTTGTACGTGTGTGCCAAAGGAGCAGAGCTGCAGCTGCATTTTATTCTATTTCAGCACCTAGTTTGGATTTGAATTCAGATTAATTTGGACTAGGCATAGCTATGAAATGAGTCTGCAGTGTTTGTACTTGTTATGATGTGCCTCAGTTATATACATCCAGATCTGTGTCAGGCCAGCCAAATAGAAATTATCTTTTTTCAGGCTCCAGTTAAATAGGTTAGAGGTTGCCTGCCAGTCTGCACCGAGCTGTGGTGCAGCCAGTCCTACTGCACGTACACTTTTCCACTTGTATGAATTCCATGGGGTTTAGGTTCATTTTCTGCCAGCAGCTCCTGGAATAAGGTGGGGAGAAGAGTAGGTTTGGCATGTGAGGAATTTTGAGACTACATTTTGATTTTGGAGGGGTGAAATTTAGAAGTCTACTGGTTAAAAATAAACCCATAGCTCGGCATGACAAGTAATTTCCAGGGTTTCCAACTGGAATTACAATTTTATCAGCATTGGGCAGCAAACACTTTATTTATCAGCAAACACTCTCAATTCTGGGTGCCTGAGACACAGTGATAAGCCAGAGCCTGTGGAGCTTTAGGGCCAAATGCAATCCCAATTGCAGGGAAACTTAATGTAATTCTGGCTAGTCTTGTCCAATCCCGAGTTTGAGGAGCTGAATCTGGGATAATGCACCTCTCTCTTCTCCTTTCAGCTGCCCCCATATGCTTGTTTTTCATTCCTAGGCTGAACTGTTGGTGAATGTGTAATTTATCCAGTTGTCAGAATGAAACAAGGTGTGTAATTATAACCATAGGCTTTGGGGCCAGGGATTCTATAGGAAACAGCTTGATCTCTTTTTACCTGAAATAGGGAACTTGACATGTGATGAAAATACAATTTTGTCTCCTTTCTCTTCCCCCTTTTTCTCCAGCTCCCTGATTCCTCCATTTAGGAGAAGGGTATCATTAAACCATCTGACAGTGGTTACCTTCTTCCGTGGTGAAATCGCCTTCCAGCAGAGGGGATTCCAAGCTGTTCCCCTGGTTAAACTGTGGATCTGCTCCTCTTTGTTTGCAATACCCAAACACTGAAGTCACTGAGTCCACAGCAGTATTTTGCAGCACAGCAGAAACTTATTTTCAGCAAGGTTCTATTCTGGGAGTTGTAAAATTTGCTGAGAGAGGGAGGTATTTGTGGTGTGGAGAGGAGGAGGAGGACTCCTGGAAAGCTCCTGCTGTGTCTTTGGAGCCACTCTCTGGCTTCCAGGTGGGCACAGATCCAGGAAACCTCCCCCAGCTGTTGCCACGTGGCTATGATGGAAGAGTGGTCGAGGTGGGTTTTGAGGTGAAATCTGGATAGGATGGACGCTTCCTGGAGTAGGGCTGGTTAGGGAAGCTGCACAGTTACTGAAATGTTCAGGTTTTCATTGAGAATTTATTGCTACTTATTGCAATTACAGTTTTAGCAGTGATCCATGCAGCTGGATCCAAAAAAAACCTGTGAGGATAGGAATGAAGGGAGAGAAAAATCCAGCATGGACCTTTTTCTCCGTAATGAAAAGGACTGGTTGGGTTGGGAGGGGATAGTCTAGGATTCCCAGACTGCTCCTTGCTGACGTTTTGGTTAAGAGCTCCCACTTTCAGTGATACTTTTGGGTGTGAGACTAAGGACAGACACAGCCACCCATGCAGGATGCTGGGAATGGTAACAAAAGGGTGCTCTGGAATCTTGCTTCTCCAGAGTCTCCTTTCTTCTCCCCCTGACTTGGTTCCTGCTATAATTACAACTGACTGAATTCAGCCTTGCTGATGAATGTCAAACCAGGGTGAAAGAGCACAGCAGCTTTCTGAATTGTTTTTCAGCATAACAGGAGAGTGGAAGGGAGATCAGCCCGAGGTCACCGTGTGTCCCTTGGGAACAGGTAGGGGACTAAGGAATTGAGATAGACGGGGTAGGAAAAATAATTTTATAAAATCACATGATTTCATTACTCGCCTTGTTTCGTTTTCTGTTAATTTGCTGGAAGAATGTCACTGACTTGCAAAGGAAAAAGGCAGTTGACTTTCCATCTTGGCAGATGTCTCGAGACCTAATTACAGTTAATAGCAAAAAGAACTTTTTATCTAAATATTTTTCGATATATAAAATGCAACTTTGAGTCAAAATAAACAGTTTATATTAAAATAATACCTCAGGTATCCAGTTCCTTCCAAAACGGTATTTCCAAGCTTCTCACGTTAAAATAGGGGAAATTTGGTGTTACTTGTGCTACAGAGGAGAAGGAAAGTGGGCAAGAGTTGAGTTTGCAGTTCCAGGTGCAAAGCTGGGAGTCAAGTGAGAAGGTGTCTGTTTTGGAATTAGCTTTCTGGGCAATGCTCTATAAATCCCACAGCTTTCTGAAACCGTTTTCTCCATTCCAAATGGGAATTGCAGCTCTCTAGTTTCAAAGAGGTGCTTGAAGCTGAGACCCTTTGTGCTTGCAACAGTGCTGGTGGGATTTCGGCTGGAGATCTGGCTGTAAACCTCTCGAACAGTATCAAGTGTTCTGGGAGTGCTGATAACCACTGGTACAGCTGCAAAATGCTCTTGGAATACCTGGTGGATTTTTGTCATGTATATAAGAACTCGTCATTTTCCTCTCAGCTAAGCCAATTTTCCAAGGGCTTACCTGGCAAATGGTCTGCTCAACGTAAACCAGGTTACAGCAGCATAAAAGGGGCTTTGTCTGCACGATGGTTTTCCTCTGCACCACACAGGTGGGCAGTGACTTTTGGTGCTTCTCTGGGCTCAGCAGCAGTTGAAGGCGCTGGCGTTTCGGCAGAGCTGCGTGTGGCTGTGCTGGACGCCCGTGGCCCCATTCCAGCTTTTTTCCCTGCTCTGCCGTGCACCCTGCCCCAGCGGGCTGCCCTGTTTACTCTCTGCTCTGTGGTAAATGGATGTCACTTCCTTCATTAACATGCTGGTGCGCGGCCAGGTTCCCTTCCTCTGGGCTCGCACGCTCGGTGCAGCAGCGCCGCCGACTCCAGCTGTGTGCCACGCTCCGGGCCGCGCTGCTGCCTGCATTGTTGGCATCTGCGGAGCCCGCACACAGGGGCTCCTGGAGCCATCTCCGGGGTGCAGGAGCGCAGGTGCAGCTGTGTTGAAGAGGGGCTGAGGATGGACTATCCCTGGTGGGCGCAAGCTGCACTTCCAGCCAGGAACCGCACACGTCCCGTGGGGAAGGCGTAGTTCAGAATGGGGTGCCGGTGCCAGCCTCTGGCCATGAGGCTGTGGGCGCTGTCCAGGGGCACCCCCTGATGTGCCCGGCGGTACAGGCACTCCTGGGTGCACAGCGTCACCGCCAAGGACACAGAAACCCGGGACTGCTGTTCTGAGCGCCCAGTGCGGACCGACCCAAGCGCTCTGCCTTTGTGGCTGAGCAGCGTCTCTCCTGGAGAGTTTTAAACTGACATCAAGGGTGCTGATCAGACTGGTGAGCAATTAAATATTTGTCTTTGTAAGGGTTATTGCTGTTGCATATTTAGATGATTAGAGATGGGAAATGTCTCCAGGCTTTTGGAAGGCACAGAACAAAATGGGAAAGTGTTTCCTCTTTCCATAACACGATTCCTTGTGTCTCCTCCACCTGAACACTCCTGTTTCTAACTGTGATCTAGTGCTGGTATTTATTTACTTACCTTTTCATGCTGTTTGCTTGGCCACAGGTGAATTAGTACCTTTACTCATAAACATATTTTTTCCTATCCCTACATAAAAATTTGACACTCCAGTTATTTTATACAGGAACTTAGATGTACATTCCTTGTGACAGATTTGTGTCCCATCTCTTCCTTTTCTCCTGCTCTATACATCTGCAAATGTCATGCTCAGACTGGCAGCCTGCTTCCTTCTCCTGTCCCTTCTGCAAGTGGCTCATTTGCAGACTTTTCCAGCTGTCCCAGCATATGGCTGCTCCCATTTATCATAATTCAGGTCTGTGCCTGGGACAAAGGCTGATAAAAATAATACTTTGTGCATAAGTGGCATTTGGGCAGATTATTCTATAGCTGTTATCAAGCAAATACTGCTTTTTTGACCTAACCGTGAATTCAGTTTGTAAGTGGTAGGTCATTAGTGAAACTAATTTTAGCAAGGCATTTCTTATCAGTACAGGTTTGTTGATATATTAAAAAAAAGTAGTAAATTGTAACAATGAGCAATTGTGCAACACTATTAATGGGGCACCAAGGTGGTTAACTCATTAAATCCCTCAACCATTTCGAACAGCATTCATCAGAGCGAGATCTGGTTCATTTTGCAGGGGCTACAGCATGGATTAATAACAAACCAAATAATTTAAAAAGTGAGCTATCAATACATGAGTATTTTAAAGCCACACTGCCTCCTCCTGAACAATTTCCTTGGTCTATAAGCAACTAGAAGTGGCAGGAATGAATGATTTTGTGATCAGCATTATCCCAGGGTTGTGTGCTGTGTTGAGGAGGACACACAGTGTGTGTGTCCAGGTCAGACCTGTGTTGTTGTAGAGCCTCTGTAGCTGCTCACTGCAGGTTCTGAAGTCTGTAAGAAGTTCTGAAGTAGGAAGGAGAGTGTCTCTGGATGAGGGGCAGAGAGGAGCTGGTGGTTCAGAGAGCTGCTGGAAAAGCAGCTCACTGTGGTGAACAGAGGTGTGAGGGCAGCTGTTGGGGTGATGAGCAAACAGCCCTGCAGGGGAGCTGGCCCTGGCAAAGCTGCTCTCTTGCTTCTCCCTCCCTTTTTGGCACCCAGCTCCATCTGCAGTAGCCTCGAGGGTCATCAGCCCTGCTGTTCCAGTGGCTAAAGGCCTCTCAGGAGCAGAAGTACTTACTGCTGTGGTTTCTCCTCGTGTGGGAGTAAAATCAGCTGCTTCTGGGAGCTCAGTTCCTTTTAATCCCTTGATTCAAGTGTCTCCTTGGTGCTGCTGCATTCCAGCTGCTGAATTCCTGAGCAGTCACAAAAAGGAGCCAGACCCAGTCCTCGAGAGCTTTATTATACAGAGCTGGAAGCTCATTGATGCCAACATGTTCCTTTGCTTGCCCTAGTCCCTTGTTGTTTGTACCCTTAGGAAAATAAAGGCAGGTTTTATATTCAAACATAAACCACAGTTTCCCTCTGCAGCCACAGCCTACCCTTTGATGAAATCCAAACAGCATGTGTAATAAATCCTGTGATCCCTCATACTCCAGCTAGCAGGGTTACAGCAGTGACATTACATATAGACTGAAAACCTGAGCTCAAACACTTCTTAAAATGAAGATGGAAAGTACAACAATCCAGGCCTGCATTATGAATCCTGTGTCCCAACTATGTATGGGAGGAAAAGTTTGACATCACTGGTATTTCCTTCAGAATTAAATACAGAACTAAATGAACTGGTGATTAAATGAATTTCACTCTCCTGTTTAAATCCAGTGAAGAGAGTCATGGCATACGCAGCTTCATACTAGAAAAATAAATAATGAAATCAGTAAAAGCAGTCCATGGGTGGAGTGCTGGCACCACTTTGTCCATGGCAAGCGCCTCCCTGCCATTTACTGGATTTCTTCTGGCTTTCCTTAGGGCAGCTGAGGAAAGAAGATGAAACCCCCTCTTCCCAAGGTGCTGATTGCCGTGTGGGTGGATGTGTTTGCAGGTCTGGGATAGACTGTTTGATCTTGTGTCTCCACCCTTGATGCAACTCCCTCTCCCTCCGGCCTGGCAGATGGTCCAAGCACAACGTGCACTGAGGATTTAGGGCAGGTGCTTTTTGGCTGCCAGCAGTCGCTGTTGGGTGCCTGCCATGGAGCTTCCAGTTTGCCAAACCCAGCTCAGTGCGTGGCTCAAGCAGTTGTTTCTGTGGCTCCATGAGGCAGTCCAGGCACCTTGTCCAAGGATAATGCTGCTATCAGTAGTGCCTCTAATGTCAGCCATGCCAGTAAGTCCTCATCTTTTATTCAAGATGTTCCTCAAGAATTCCTGAAATCCATGCTGTCATTAAGTCTTCCAAGCTGTCACGCTGGTCTTAGCCAAGTTACTGTAAGTATTTTCCCAGCCCTGGAGCACAACACAGAAGTAGCTCTTTCCACTGGGTGTTTTTTGGTCTGGGCATTAATTCCTCACTTTGGTGTAGCTGTGGAGCTCTTTGGGTGCAGAACTGCAGCTCCTTTGCAGGGGATTGACAGGATTTGTACTCTGGTTCTGCCCCTCAGACTGCCACATCTGTAACATCCCTCCCTCCATCCCCTGGGGAAATGAGCAGCTCCTGGGCTGTGCTGACCACGTACCTCTGGATAGGTAACAGAATAAATAAGGGAATCTTTTTGCTGTAGCAAACATTGTAGAGTTATCAAGGAGTTTGTCATCCTGAAATTCCACTGAGGCATTCTGCTTGTTACTTTGAGTCCTCTATCAGTGGCAGTGCTCATTTCCTTGGCTCTAAAGCTGATCCTGTCCAGAAGAATGGAAAATCCTTCTTGAAGCAGCTGCTGAATCTTACCTGTATTTCTTGCTGCTGTCTTAGTGCAGCTGTAGGCTGCTACAGAGGTGTTTTACAGGTGAGCTCCTTTCTATTCAGGAACAGAGATACCTTTGGAAAATGTTACAGATCAGAGGACAGTCCTGGCTGTTGTTTGTTTATGGGCATTTCCCTTCAATGCTTTTGTCGTTGAGCAGGATTAAGGTTCTTCTAAAGCAACATCTGAGCTTTTTGTTGGCCTTTTAATTCCTGGCAGTCACAGAGCTACAACCCCAGCTGAATGCTGAGCTCTTACTTTATCCCAGTTTGTGCACTGCCTTGTGCTTTTCTTCCTAATGTTTGACACGTTGCAGTGTTCCAGAGTGAATTAGTAGGCTGCCTTTTTTTAGGAAAACAAAGCTTTTGGGGGCAGGCAGTAGCATTGGTGTATTCTGTTATCATGCGTGGCCTTCAGCTCACAGGGGTCCTTGAAACAGGAAGGGAACTGAACTCTGGACAGAGTTTTCCACTGCTGTGGAGGCTGTGAATGCTTGTTGGACTGTGAAGCTTTCATGTTGTTTGGATTTGTGATTCCTTGGAACAAATTAAAGCTCCAAAGAGCGTGATTTCAAGTAGAAATTCTGTATTTTTGCAAAAGAAAGGCTCTGTTAACTTCTGGGGGGGACAGAGAGCTTGGAAATTACCATGGAGAGAGAAAAAGAGTAATTGTTTCTTTTATGTGTGCCACCTAAAGTGTGTGTTTGATTGCAGGGCAAAGCTAATAGAGATGGATGATAGGTTATTTCTGTTCGTGCGCTGCTTTCCTCCATGTATTTATTGGGATCTCATTGCCAGCCTGAGTGCAACGCACACTATTTATTGAGATCTGCTTGCCAGCCCAAGTGTCGTTTCCACTGCAGCAATGAGCACATCAGCTGCACCACGAATCCACGGGGTGAATGTGGGGATTTGCCCTTAAACTCTGCAATGTGCTGAGCCTGCAGGGAGGGCTCTCAGAGGCATCTGTCCAGGACAGCAGGGACTCCAACCAGCCAAATTCTGCCAGGTTTGGAAAGGATTAAAGATGCCTTTAAAGCAGCAGATACTGGAACTGCACCAGAGTGCAGAAGCTTCCCAATTCAAGTACATCAGCCCCAAAGATTTAGCACAGCTTAAAAAAAGAACATATTATACCCAGTAACCTTTAGGATTCATACCAGCCCCGTTCCTTTGCGAATCTGGAGTTTCACAGTGGCAATACTTACTGAGTAAAAAGCAATGTGCAACTGAGAGATGTTTTATTTCCAGAAGTTTATAAAATCAAGCAGTTGCTGAGCGCTATCAGTGAGGGAGCTGATTTTTAAGACATAAAAGAAACAGTTCAGGAACTCTCATGTGAGAGCAGAAATGCAGAGGAGGCAATTTGTATTCAGTTTACCCCTAAGTGATGACACAGGCTGTGTGCTCCAGAAACTGAATGCCCAGATGAATTCAGATTTCTTTGTAAACTCTCAAAAGCAACTTTATAGCAGTGTATTTCTAGAATATTGTGGCAGAGGTGGTCTGAGAAGACTTTGGAACTGAGCATTTTGCACTGGACTGTGTTAGGATTTTTAGTAAGTGTGTGTATATATGTGTGTATACATATAAAATTTGACTTGAAAAAATAAACAAGTGATTTTGTGTCTCAGCTGCAGTTGTTTTCCCAAGCAAGTTACCAAAGCCAGTATTTGATTTTCTTACATTACTGACATTGACCTGCTGTGCGATGATTCAGCCTTGTAATGCTGTAAATTTAGCTGAGAACCGCAATGTGTGAAATCAGTGGCTCGGCTGTCCTTGCTTTTATTTTATCTTTTTGGATTTGTAGCTATAAATCTGTAGAGGGATTTAGGATAAAGCTGGGGAATAGCCATCTATGATCCTGCTGCTGCTTTTATTTAATGTTCTGTGCCATATAATTTGAGCCTTTGTGTTCTTTTCCTGATGTATTGTTACATCCTGATAAGCATTACAGCTTATGTGAAATAGAAACAGCCTGTTACAGCAAGCGCAGAATCTGATAGAGCCAAGTGGCGCAGAAATTTTATCTTATCTTCACTGTAGTCTCTTAACTCTATGAAGTTTTAGTAATAAAGTTCTCTTGATCTTTATTTGTCCCTTCTCACCGAAGCTGCCTCGTGCTGGACGGGGCGTGCGGGGTTGGTGTGCACTTGTAGAGGAAGGATCCAAGCTGCCAAATGTGCAGTTAAAAATGAACCGGGGTGGGCAGTGGGCCTGCGTTTCCTGCTTTGCTGTCACCTCAGGTGCCAGCCTGTGTCCCTCCACCCCTGACACGTGTTTTCCCTGGCAGGTACGATGTGGGCGAGCTGCTGTAACTGGTTCTGTGTGGATGGCTCCCCTGAGGAGATGCAGCCACCGCAGGCAGCTCGAGCCCAGGCCTATTCCAACCCCGGCTACAGCTCCTTCCCCTCTCCCACTGCCTCTGAGCAGAGCTGCAAAGCCTGTGGGATGCACTTCGACAGCTCCTCCAGCAAGGTGAGTCCCGAGCCTGCCCTGCCAGGGGCAGCTGCCTTCACTGAGCTGCAGACACATTTCCTGCACATGTCCTGGGATCTGGGGACATTCCCTGGGGGGACGACAGCTCACCTTGGTTCTGCGTCTTCATTCATTCTGTCACAACTCACAGGCATCCTTAATGTGGCTGCAAGTCCTTCAGCTCCTTCCTCCATGAGAAAGCCAAGCTGCTGGTAATCACTTCAGGGAACATTAACTTGAACATGAGTTATTAAATTTCTTATTTAAAAACACTAATGTCCTTCAAAAATAAATAATGTGGCAAGAAGTGGAATAATGTTTGTGCTTTCAGTAAAGGAAGATCTTCCTGCCCGTTTTCCAAACTACTGTTGCTCAATCTAAAAGCCAGTGAAGTTTTTTGAGGATGTGTGTAGAACTGCTGAGCAAAAATAGCCCCAGACCAAACCCAAATCTATTTTATCTTACTTGTAAACTTGATTTGTGGGTATATAAATGCCAAAATAATTGGTACAACAAGACTTAATTTGACAGCCAACTGTGCCTGGGGCATAAGTTGGACATGGTGGGTCTTTAATGCTGCTTGAAAATGTTCCAGTGAGGAAAATTGTTCTGTGTATACACTCTGTGGCTTAAGAAGTGTCTGATCTATAGTTACTGAACTTGAGTATGTGAGAATTTAAAAATAATGGTGAATTCTGGTCACAGCCCTTTTAGACTATATGGGAAAGTTCATAAATTGGTTTTCCTTCCACTTTTTAATTTATGCATGAGGACTCACATCTGAGGAATGGTGAGTCTTGGCAGAGCTGCTGCCTTTTTCTCCCAGGACAAGAGGGATGCTGATGTATTTTTGCACTGAGAAGTGTAATTGCTTCAGGAATCAAACCTGGTGATGTATTTTGGGATGTGTGAGTATGCTGAGACTTCTCCTGGTGCTGGGTCAGCTGCACTGGGGCCGTCCTTGCTCCTGACTCTGTAATGTTGTCTTTGACATTGTCCTCATTCAGCCACGTGCCCTCACAAACGCTTGTGCAGAGTTACCCTGAACCCAGCACTTGCTGTTGGGCACGGTTGCAAATAGTGGATTGAGATCATTCTGAGATGGAAGCATTTCAGGCAGTTGTGAGCTCAACAGCAGAACCACAGCCTTGATTTCCCCAGTAGCTCCTAAATACCTGCTCATATGAGCTGCCCTTAGAGCATCAGTGGCTCCAGGTGAGCTCCGACTGGGGAGAGGGAAAGCTCTGGTGCACAAATTGTAGAGGATCTGCTAAAGTTGTTGAAAACATTCCTGCCCTCAGCAGCTTCCCCCTTTTCCTGTGGGATGTGGTGTCTGTACCCATGCTTGTGTCCTGCTGCTCCCGCTCCAGGCTGCCAGGGAATTTGAGTCTGGGGTTTTTAGTCTGTATTCCAAAGGGGGCTCCCAAACCTCCTGCCACCCTCCTGCTGGCCCAGCTCCTGAGCAGTGATCTCTGGGAGTGACTGGAGCCCACCCCTCAGGGCTCTGGGGGAGCTGGAAACATCGCTGCTGTCTTGTGAGCCACGGTAATTCCTCAGGGCTGTTGCCATGGAGGGAGAGGTGTAGGAAATCTCACTGTGCTGCAAGGACAGCATGGAAAACTGCATTCTCTCCTGGGAGAGGCAGCGCCTTTGAACTCCAGCGTCCAGTTAATGTTTATTCTGAAATAAAGTGGATAAAAATTAATTCCTTCTGCACTGGTGACCATAAGGATAGCCTAGATTGCTTTTAAAAAGCCCAAACCCAACAAAGCAACAAAAACCCCCATGTAAAGCATTTCAGGGCTGTCTGACTGTGCTGTCAGATATGGCCTGACCTTTTAGGAAAGTTTTAATGTACAACAACATTTGAAACTAATCCTTCTGAAGAACACAGTGCCTTGAATCACTGCCCTTTCAGTCAGAGTTCAGTGAAGCTGTAAGATGTGCTTGATGCTGAGATGTAGCCAAAATACCTCTGTTTAAACACTTGGTGCTCAGATACAGGCTGGGGAGTGGTTTTTTTTCTCTGAAGATAAATCCTTGTGCTGAGCTGCGAAGTCAGAGAGGTGCCTGGGTTTATTTTCACTCCCCGAATGTATCCTTTGCTAACTGAGGCAGCATTACTGTTAATTGCAAGAACGTGTTTGATAGAACAGCCCTGTGTTTGCTTTGTGATCCCTAAAGATGGGAGTGCTCCAGTAAGGCTTTTCTGGCTGCTGGAACGTCCTTGGCAATACAGGGGCTCCCTTTGGAGCCAGTTTGGCAGCCTGCAGGGCATGGGGAGGCTTCTCCTGCCAGAGAAAAGTGGGGCTGCTTCGGGGTTTGGGGCTGTTTTGTGCAGATTTTGTGTTGTTGGGGTTTTTTAACCTCAGTTGTTCTGATTGCTCCTATGGGAGACTCGGAGGGTAAGTGTTACCAGCAGGGTTATTTCCCACTTCTCTGCCTTGGTGGATTTGTTTTGTTCCCTTGCTCTAGGCACACACAGCCATCAGTTCCTGTCTCTGCCCTGAAAACTTCCCGAGGAACAGGATTGCTCCTGCAATCACAGGGTCACAAAAAGTCAATTGCATACTGATTTTTTTTATGGTGATGAAGTTAAGGAAAACTCCTCCAAACTGGATGTTCTGTGGAAATTGCCCTTCCTGCCTTGCTTTGTGATTGGTGAAAGTCACTTTTCCTTGGCAGGCCCCCAAACAGCAGTTCTGAGATGAGGTTTCAAGAGTTTCTCTCTGTGGTAGAAATTTTCCTGTCTTAAAATGCCTGAGCAGGAAAT
The DNA here is from genome assembly GCA_013397315.1 of Donacobius atricapilla. Lineage (NCBI taxonomy): Eukaryota > Metazoa > Chordata > Aves > Passeriformes > Mimidae > Donacobius > Donacobius atricapilla. Next base: position 129,864 of record WBMY01002474.1, read on the forward strand.
TGGGATTGTTTCCAGTAAGTGTCACTGTGAGAGCAGTACAGGCTCTGAATGAGAGGCCTGGAGGTGTTAACTGGGGGAGCAAGGGAGGGTTTCAGGCTGAAAAGGGCATCAGAAAGAGCTTTTGTAAGCAAGTTGTATATTTACACCCTGTAAAGCACGAGCAACATCTGCTTTCTTTCAGCGGGGAAGTTAAAGATGTTCTTCAATCACTAGAGCAGTTCATAAACCAGGTTTTTGTGTTTGAGTTTGTATTTATTACTTCTTCAGCTCCACCTGTGTGTTTTTCCTTGCACAGCTCTGAAGGATCAGGATGTCCGGATTTCACAGAGGCGCTTGGCTTCTCTGAGACTGTGAATTAACATTTTTAACCAGCACTGAAACCACCTCTTTCTTCCCTCAGGACTTTTTAACAGGCACATAATGTGGCTGTTCTGCTGCTATCCCTATTGGAAAATGTAGAATTTGCCTTTCCTAAGGGTTGAGCAGTCAAGTTTCTGCAGAAGTCAGCATGGACTGTGAGTGCTTGGAACTGCTGAAAATCCAGCCCTGAGTGACAGATCAGAGCAGTACCAAATACAAACATTTAACAACAGCATTTAATCTGTAAAGTCTTTAACTGTCTGGGACATAATATTTCTAAAACTTCCAACACTTTCTGACCAGCACTAACTGGTAGAAAGTGTGTGTATTGTTTTCAAAATAAGCTGTTTTTGTATAAATAAATGTCAGATTCTTTGATGTCTGTGAGACCTTGCTGTTCCCTGTCCCTCTTATGGTGAAACAAAGATTCATTCCGTGATTGCAGCAAATTGGAGGGGAAAAAAGGGGGCAGAAGGTAATTCATAGCAGGTATTTATGAAAGAGGATTTTTTTAAGTAGTTCTCTTCAATGCTGGAGATTCCTAATGCACAGAACAATGTGCACAACTAGCTGGAATTCACTTACAAGTCTGCTGCCTCAATCTCCTGATTTCCTCTGGCTTAAACTGCATGAGCAGGTGCAGAAAATTCCTGTCATGTGAGGGAATCTTGTCAGGATATCACGTTTCATTCTGGATAAATGAAGTGGGAATGGGGCTTCTCTGAGAGCTGAGAGACGTGCTGCTTGCTCAGGGATCCGTCCTTTTCCTTCTCTAGGGACAGGGGCAATAAGCACTGGGCACTTTTCCCTGGATTGGAAGGTTTGGGTGGTGCTTTAGGAGCAGCTGCTGCTTCCTTGGGCTGCGGCCGTGTGCTGCGGGCACGAGGCACGGCCTGGGTCTGATCCCTTCCCCTCTCCTTCCCAGCACATCTGCCTGGACTGTAAGAAGAACTTCTGCACGTCCTGCTCCAACCAGCCCGAGGGCGGGCCCCTGCTCTGCCACCTCTGCCAGCGCTTCCGAGCCACGGCGTTTCAGCGGGAGGAGCTGATCAAGATGAAGGTGAAGGATCTGCGGGATTACTTGGCGCTCCGTGAGATTTCCACAGAGTTCTGTCGTGAAAAGGAGGACCTGGTATTCCTGATCCTTGGCCAGCAGCCTGCAATTACCCAGGAAGATCAGATAAGAACCAGCACAGTTAATACCAGCGCCCCTGGACAGCAAGACTTTGTGAGTCACCCCCCAAGCAGCCTGGCCTCTCCTACCTCACACGATGAGTCCCCAGTGTCTGCAGATCCCACCTCAAGTTCAGAAGCTCAGGAACACCAACAGGTACAGTCTCTGGCCAGAACCATCTTCTGCAAAGTCATTCATCTCTGGTTTTGGATTAACTACTAGGATGTTGCATGTGGTTTTGTTGTGTAAAGCGGCGACTTGCTATCACCAGCTTTGATGTGCCATTCATTATGGAATTGAATTTGGTGGGCAGGGCTGAATATATTGAGCGTTTACTCTCAGAACATCATCAGCGCTCTGGGATGTCTTTTCTCTGGTCCACACTTCCATTGCCAGGAGATGCTCCTGTGCCTGCTTCCTTTGGTGCTTGCTGCTGGCTTCTGGCACGTGTCTGTGTAGGTGTAATTAAAGAGTTGATACTGTTCTTTAACTCCTGTGCCAGATAACAGGCATGATCTCAAGCAGTTCCGGAGCTGGAACTGAGCAGAGGTGATGAGGGTGGGGGAGGTTTTTGGTCTCTCCTGCTCTCAGATCAATACAAGACAAACCCTGAGTCTGTTGCCATGTCTTGGTTTATGATGAACCTGCAGTTCCAATGAACCTTGGCAGGGGCATTTGAGCTTAATTATTTTTTATTGACCTTGCTTTGTTTGTCTTTCTGCTCTCTGCTAAGGAAAGTTTACTCAGTGTTTGACATCTGCTCCTTGTCCTATTACAAAGTTAATGGGTGTTTTCAGTTCCCTGTGGGCCAGAGCTGTGAAAATGTGTGTACCTTCTGCTTCCTCAGCAGATATATCTAGTTCAAAAGAAGAGTTCTCCTGGGAGAATGTTTTTTACAAATCATTAAAAGGCATTTTCACTCCCTGGTTTTCCAGTTTTTACCAGCTCTGCTGTCTTCCCTCACTGACCCGTGATACATTTCAGTTCTTGTCTGGACTTGCCTGACATCCTGCTGCAGTTCAGGCTCTTTGATCCCGATTGTTTCTCCTGGGCTCTGTAAATGTTAACAAGTCCCCACCTGGGTAAGTGGGATGGTGACGTGACAGTCCCTTTGTCAGTAGGAGAGCAGTGGCTGCTGGGGGTGAGTCAGCTGCGGTGACACTGCCCATTTGAGCAAGTGTTCCAAGCACCTGCCCGGCTTCTCCTCTCTCCAGCTCTGTGGCTGCTGCTGCCTCACTCGGAGCCTGCTGTTTGCCCACTGAGGAGGTGTTTGCTGGTCACTGTGAAGAGCTGAGCTCTGTTAGAGGAGGGTTCTGCAGAGCCTTGCACTGAGAGCTCGGACATCACACCACAGCACGGTGTGACCCTGAGGGAAGGACTGCAGATACACACCTACAAATTTGGTGTGTAAATCTGGTCTCCTCCTGATCCAGCCTGGAGTTCTGTGTAGCCTTGATTTTTTTCAGCCTGATATGTTTTGATTTCTAAAACTCTGTTCTCATGGAATTTTCTGTAAACAAAGAAGATGTTTTTGCTAACTCTATCTTGTTTTCATTCGTCTTTGGAGGTGGAGACCATTTGATGTCTCTCTGTGTTGGCCAATGTGATTGAATGGGTGTTACTTCTAGCACCAATTGGATTAGCTCTAGTGACTGAGTACATAAGGGGATCAGAGTTTGAATAAATCTCTTTTTAGCCTTCTGACAAGTTCTAGAGTCGTGTGGTCTGATTCCATGCCCTACAGCGACAGTTCTGTACTGTGGCTTTCAAGGCTCAGCTGCAGCAAGTGTTTCTGTGTGTGAGTGCTGCACAGGGAAAGCCCTCGGAGTGTGCCTGGCTTGTGCCTGGTCCTGCCCCTGCCCTTCCAGGGGTCAGGGACTGCAGTGACACTGCCCTGGAGCTGATTTCCCTCCAGAAACCACAGCTGGTGAAAGCTTCATTTCTTCTTCTAGGCCAATGGTCATGTGCCTCCGAGCCCAGCCTGTGGAACAGCAGCTGAGAATGCAGCAGAAGAAGCAGCAGCAGAGGACGAGATACAGGTTTGTGTCCTGGAATACCAGGGGCAGGGAATACCAGGTTTCTTGGGCTGGATTTGCTACCAGAGGTGAACAATAACTGAGACTGACCAAACTCAGTCAGCCCTGTGGCATCATCTTGTCCTCCACATGCAGAAAGAGCTGGTGTCACTTGGACACCCTAGCAGAAATTCTTTAGTTCTACCTCAAGACTTGTGTTTCTGATAGATGAATTCAGAGTAGCCACTTCTCTGTACATCCAGACCTGAATTTCTGCTGACACACGTGCTGAAAGTAGATTGAAACCGTAGTTCAAGGTGTTGAGGGCAAGCATGATTCCCTCTTTGCCCCCTCCCAGTCCAGTGACTCCGAGGATAACCTGGTGCTGGGCAGGAAGGCCTCCCTGTCGGACCTGACGAGCATCGGGGACATCAACGCGCTCTCTGTGCGGCAGCTGAAGGAAATCCTCGCCCGAAACTTCGTCAACTACAAAGGCTGCTGTGAGAAGTGGGAGCTGCTGGAGAGGGTCACTCGCCTCTACAGGGAGAAGGACCTTCAGCACCTGGGTAAGAAACTCAGCAAACACGTGCCTGCTTTCCAGGTTTAGCTTTTTACGGACAGCTGCATGAGGAAATAGAACTGACCTTACATTTCTGGCGCTGCAAAGGGAGGAGGGAGTGCTTTGTACGGAGAGAAAGGAGCTGAACTCCGCTCACCTCTCCTTGTCTGAGGAGAGAGTTGTGGGAGCCCTGCAGCAGCAGCAGCACAGGGGCTGTGCATGCCCACAGATCCCACTGGGCACTGCCTCACCCTCACAGCTGCTGGGTGGCTGGACACGACTGGATGTGCTGAGCTCTTATCCCTCAGCTCGTGGTAGCTGGCAAAGCCAGCAGGGAAAAGCCACCAAGGAGCAGCTGGGAGATTGAGGGCATGTGCTCAGAGCAGTGGCTCCCAGGGCTGCCCAGCTGTGGGGAGCTGGGGTTTCACTCTCGTAGCACCAGAGTGTTCCTGCTGCATATGCTGGGCTGCACAGGTGGCTGTGAGGGGACACAGCTGCATAGAGAATATATCTGGCTGGATTTTCCAGGAGTTTTCTTATAAATATACATATTTGTACATTACTTACAAGAGAAACTTAACTTTAACACTTCGATTTCTTATGTTTGTTTCTTGGCGCTGTCCAAAGTAGTGCTGTTTTCTTAAACACGTCTCTCAAGGCTTTGTCTTCTATGGATGAGCCAGGATTTAAGACAGCAGCTTTGGGGTTATATTCTTTCATTATCTTGTGCTTCTGAGGCAATTGATCCTTTTCTTTCACTCACTGTGTGTCTGTGTTTAATCACTTGGTGATTGTGTAACAGCAGAGGAACTGGCACAGGGGGCTGCTGCAGGTGCAGCACTGGGAAGCCAAACTCTGCACACATTCCAAGGCTGTCTTAAAAATTGAGACATCCCTTTGGATCCCTTATCTCCGGGAAGCTTTAACTGTTCTGTAAGCTCAGTGTAGGAGAGAGTTCTTGTCAGTTGTTGAACCTGTCCCGATCAGAGCCCAGCCTGAGCCTCCCATGCTGATCAGCAAAAAGCACTTTTGGTTTAGCAACTCCCTCAAGGTTTTCAGCCTCTGCCTGCCTGGTAACACTTCTCTGCCAGCTCTTCAGATTCTCACCAAATCCTTCTCTTCTTCTGTTGCAGTTTTGGACACTGACGATCAAACTGGTGAGTGAGATCCTTAATCATGGAGTTGTTTGTTGGGAAAAACCCTCCAAGATCCAGTCCAACCAGCACTGCCACGGCCACCCCTAAACCATGTCTCCAAATGCCACATCTGCAGGGCTTTTAACCCCCCAGGGTTGTTTATGCCTCCACTGCCCTGAGCAGCCTGTTCCAGAGCCTGGCAACCCTTTTGAAAATGGGTATCAGGAAAAATTTCTCTCTAAACTTCCCTGGCACAACTTGAGGTCCTTTCCTCTTGTGCTGTTACTTGGGAAGAGAGACCCACGTTGCCTCATTTGCCTCATCACTCAGAATCTCAGTGGTGTTTGTTTCCATCTCAGAGAAATTACTGTAAAAGCTAAAGCTGCTCCTTGCCAGCTGATGGAGCAGCCACAGGGGAATTCCTTTGCAGACCTTGTCCCCTGGGGAATCCCTTCAGTAGAGCCAGTGGGGATTGCACCAACCCTCCCCGCCTCCCTTTGTCTGACCCTGTGGGCTCGACATTTCTGAGTCTGAATTTTAGCTTGCTAACCATTGCTGGCTCCTTTCCTAAGGGAAAGCTGTCAATAGTTTTTTTTTAAAAAAACATCTCTCTCCGTTTCTCAGCACAGGCTCAGCAAACAGTGTTCCCTTTGCCATAACTGTCCCCAGGGGTTGTTTCCTATTCCTGAACCAATGGAGAGCAGTGTCAGTGCCATGGAGCAATAATAGACCTTTTTACACAGCGTGTTCTAAAAGAAACTACTGCCAGCTTTCCCTTGGGAAAGGAGCTAGCAGTAGTTAGCAAGCTAAAATTCTCTCAGGCTCAGAAATACCAAGCCCACAGCCTTCCATTCTCCCTTTGTGCCATGCTCGGGCTGGATCCTTGTGCTGGGGAGGCCTCAGGTCCCTGGAGCTGTTGTGTTGCTGTGCCCTGACACAGAGGGCTCTGCTGGCACTTGGTTCCATCAGCTCCTGTGCCAGGGTGAGCGCTTGCCTTCCTCAGAGGTGGCCGCAGAATCACAGAGTGAACTCGGTTGGAAAAGATCTTTTGAGATCATGAAGTGCAACCCATGACCTAACACCTCCTCATCAACTCAACCGCTGAGTGCCACCTCCCGGCTTTTTTTAAACACATCCAGGGCCCTTTTCACACAGCATGTTCTAAAAGAAACTGTTGTGATTGTAAATAAAGCCTCCTTTCTCTTCAGACAACTCTATAAAATCAATCCATTCCGTGTGCTAGCGTGCCATGACCCGTGTGTGCTGTGGTGTCCCCGCAGGCGCTGCAGGGCCCCCCGGCCCCGAGGACAACGTGTGCAGGATCTGCATGGACGCCGCCATCGACTGCGTGCTGCTGGAGTGCGGGCACATGGTGACCTGCACCAAGTGCGGCAAGCGCATGAGCGAGTGCCCCATCTGCCGCCAGTACGTCGTCAGGGCCGTGCACGTCTTCAGGACGTAGCAGCGCTCGGGCCCGGGGCTGCCGTGCCTTACAGCGCTGAGGGAAGGGCCACCGTCCCTGCCAGCAGTTCCCTGGAGATCAGCGTGGAGCCCCTGCCATGAGGGAAGGAGGCCTGGGGAAAGCTGCTCCGCTCAAGCCCTGCCCGACTCCGCTCGCCCCACCATCGTGCTTTACACCACAGTGCCTGGACTCCTTGGAGCTCATTGCCAGTGATCATTAACCGCCTCCCTCCTAGGATAATTTGAGGACAGATGGATGCCCAGCTTTCCACCAGGAAGATCAGCTCCAGAGGCTTTGTATATTCCTCTGAATAATAAAGTGAACTGGGGTCTCAAAAAGTGTACTTTGTTTTGCTGCTCAGGCTGCGCCCAGCAAAACCTTGATTTTTGAAGATTAAAGTGTCACTGTGCTTCTTAATTTTACTTTGGTTTCAATTAAATGTAAAATTGTTATGCTTGCAGGACAGGCACACTGCCCCTGCTTTCCCCAGTTCCAGCCTAGTGCAATTGTGGAAAAATGTGTAATTTCACATCAAGGTTGTCTTTGTATTATTGAAAACTGCTGGGAAGACTCAGCCTTGCCCTGTGTGCTGGGTTTTTGTTTCTGTGCCAGAGGGAGGTTTCTGGTTTGATTTTGTCGCCTTTGACTTGACAGCATGTGCCAGAGGTGGGGCTCAAACTGAGCTGCCCTCATTTGCTGAGGGAGTTAAAAATCCACGGCTTGAGTCTTCCCCAGGGCTGAGTGAGGAAACCACAGAGCTGCAGAGCACTGAGGACTCCACTGCTACACAATCATGTTCAAGTGCAGGTGACTTTTTCTTTTTTTAGAAGGGAATCGTGGAAGAAAGCCTTTGTCTCCCTGAGCAACCTCCACTGCAGATCAGCTTCCCCCTCCTCCCCAGGGCTCGGTTTTACAGTTCTGTTACCTTCCCCTGCTTTTCTACAGCAATTTTGTCCTTTCTGCTGGTGAGGGTGGGGAGAGGGGGCTGTGGCCAGACCCCTGACAGCTCTCCTGGGCAATGTGTTCAGCTGGAAGGGACTCGCTGGAGAAGGCTGGCAGTTCTTGCTGGCGGTGACTGTAACTGCTGCATTTTCCCCTCAGTGGCACCCAGGGCTCAGCCTCCTGCTGCCCTCAGTGCCCGGGCAGCTGCACGGTGAGAGCCGAGCCGAGCTCTCCTGCCTGCTTTCGGAGGGCTCCGTGCTCCAGCCTGGCTGCCAGCAGAGAACAGCACAGAGCCAGAGTCCCCTCAGAGCTCCTGAGCACTCGGGTGCAGCTGCAGGGGCAGCGCCAAGGCTCCCGTGCAGTGCAGTGATGGCAGCAGCAGCTGCTTGTGTGCCCTGCACAGGGGCAGCAGCTCCGGCGCAGGGACTTGGCTCTGGGAGCTGCAGCCAAAACAGCTCCTGAGAGGAGAAACCCGTGGCTCAGGAGGCAGCAGAAAGCCGTGGATTGCTCACTGAGGGGGGCCTCAGACCCCACAAAAACTGAACTCAGCATTCTGAGTTCTACCCGTGTCCCAGGTCAGGCTCTTTCATCTTTGAGGTAAGGTTTAACAGCTGCAGCACGTGAACAAACTGAGCAGGTCAGTGCATGATGACAGAAAAAAGGGCAGGGTAGGAAGTGACTCTGTTTGCTCTGGAGGGGGCACAGGGACCTCGAAGAGCTGCAGGAATACAGAAAGTGCTGAACAGCCTCATGGAGGAAATTCACTGTGAAAATTCACCTTGTCATATTTTTCAATAAACTCAGGGCTGGGGGCATTTAGCAGGAAGATGATTCCCCGATGGGTAGATGTACTTTTCCTTGTAGAGGGTGGGCTTATTTTCTACAGCAGATAAATCAAGCTGCAGATCAATGCCTGAAATTTCAGGGATGAGAAGATCCACCCACCCTGTGACTCCAACTGTGCTTTGTGAAGGGAGGACTCTTCTTGTTTCCCTTGTAGAAATGGATTCTCTACTTATGGATATGAGTTGTTTTTAAAGGAAATTCAAATCTGGAGGAAACTGATCAATGATCCAAAGGAATATAATGTTCTGAACTAATAAAGTAAATGGAAATATTTATGTGCTTTATGTACACTGTACATTGCGTAAAGATTTTAAAAGTTAATATTCTACTTGAAAGGGCATGTTATTCACCATTAAATCCTCTGGTACTATGACAAACTTACTAGTTTTGGTACAGAAGTTGGGTTTATAATTTTATAATAAAGTTGAAATGTGATTTAGTTACCTTTGTTACTGACTGTTACAAACAGAGATCCTACAGCTACTGCTGAACCTCAGCCAGAAATTGGGATCCCAGGTGCTTAAGTGGTGGTGGTGGAGGGGGAAAAGAATTACCTGACAACACCAATGACCTTGGCACCACAGCCAAGAGTCCCGTGGAGCTGCCGGTCTGCTTTCCTGAACAGGAAGAGAAGAACCTTTGGAAAAGTAAGTCCTGACAGCAAAGGAGAAGCTGCTTCAGTTTTATTTCTTTATCTATAAAAATACCCAAACTTTAAAAACCCAAGGAGACTAAACCAGCACCTGGATCAGGGCGGTGGTCTACAGTACGGGCAGGAAAATGGGATTCAGCAGTTCCGAGAACTTCTTTAATTCATGCCATGGGGGTTGCTCTGGCTCCCTGCAGCTCCTTCTGCGGGCGTTTCCCTTCCACCCCGCGCTGCCGCCCCTCCGTGCGCTAGCAGGGCGCCAGCAGCCGGCGCTTGCGGATGCACTCCCAGATCCAGCGCGGCGTCACCCGCAGCGCCCCGGGCCCCGCGGCCGCAGCCCCCAGCACGTGGGTGGCGGAGGCCGAGTCCGCCTCGGCCACCAGGTCCCCGTCGAAGGCGATGAAGTAGCGGCGGAGCCGCGCGAAGTCCTTCACGGAGGGCGCCAGGTAGAGCCTCACGCCCGTGAAGATGTCCAGCAGCGGGTGCTGCGGGGGGAGGAGGAGCAGAGCTGGGCAAACATTCCTTGGAAGGGAAGGGAAGGGAACAGACAACAACGGCCCCGGCCTCCCCCACCCCGCCCTGCTGCCGGCCGGTACCTTCTTTCCGTTGTCCTCCAGCTCGGATGCTTTTCTCTTCTCCCCTCGTTTCTCCTCGGATTTCTGAGGGGATCCAGTGACTCCTTTGCTCTCTAAAAACAAAAATTTGGCTCATGCACGTGCTCTGTCCAGATAGTGGCTGGTATTAATGTTGAGGGAGAGTAAAGAGCAGAAGGGAAAAGTTTCTTCCCCTCTTTCTGGGAAATGCATGCGTTCCTGTCAGGAATGAGACACGTTTTTCTCCCGGCAGTGGTGGGGGCAGCCTCCTGCCCCCCTTCCCAGGCTGCTGCTGCCACCTGCCCTCCATGCTGCCCCCCTGTTCTCCATGCCACTGCTCAGCATTCTGCTTCCTGCTCCCGCTCCTTTCACCTGCGAATCACCTCCAGCCCCGCGTCCCCTTAGACACAGGAATTCCATCCAAATCAAGTTAAATACGGGCTCATGGCCAACCATCTCCCACCCAAGGCTGGGACCTGCAGGAAGGGGAGCAGGGAACACCAACCTGAACAGCATCATCAGAGCTGTTTCCATCCCTCTTTTCCCAATCCCAGGACATCTCAGAGCCGTGGCTACTCAGTTCATACTGGGCCAAACCAAGGATCTGAACAGCTTTGCCCTTTATCCCCGAGGTCCATGTGCAAGGTGGGATCATCACGAAGGCAAGGACCCAGAGGCAGCCTGGCCCCAGCACAGACACAGCCCCAGCTCCTCCCTGAAAGCACCACCTTACCTTCTGCCTTCTGGGCTTTTGCAGGTGACTTGCTTGGGGGACTCTTAATACTGCTGTGAGGTGTGGAAGACCTGGAATTGCCATCATTCTCCCCACTGCTGCCAGCCGTGGACTCATCTTCCTCCCCAGCTGTAACACTGAAATCGGCCTTCTCCTTGGAGAGCTGGTACAGCTCCTGCCACAGCAAACAGAGCACTGCTCACGTCTGACCCTGACACGAGCTGTGATGCACAGACTGCTCTGCTCTTCTCCCCCCTGAAGTGTTTGCTCAAAAGCTTTCTCTTCCTGCACCTCTCTGCAGTCATTTTCCCTGCATTTCACCCCTCCCTGGCATTAAGGGAAGCCACATCCACATCCTGTGCTCCAGAGCCAGAGCCCGATTCACCAGAGCCTGAAGGAGGAGCAGTGCCCAGTGCCCGCTGTGGGAAGGGCCCACCTGCAGCGGGGTTTGCTCCTCTCTCCTCCCACGGGGATCCTGGCAGGCCCTGGGGGGCTGCCTCCCTCCTGCTTCCCTTGGCACAAGCAGCCCTGGCAGCTGCTGCCAGCCCCAAACTGCAGCAGCTCCGCGGGCACAGAGCTCTCCCAGGGCCAGGGCTGGCACCAGGCTCCTTCCCCGCAGCACGGGAGGGTGAGGGGAGGCTGCAGCCCCGGGGTCCTTGGCCCCTGTGCCCCACAGGCACTTCCCAAATGCCTCTCCAGTCTCAGCAACTGGTGAGGAACTGAGTGAGCATGGGGAGAGTAAAGGTCTGCCCACAGAGCTGGTGGAGTCACCGTCCCTGGACGTGTTTAAAAAAAGCCCAGAGGTGGCACTCAGTGGTTGAGTTGATGAGGAGGTGTTAGGTCATGGGTTGCACTTCATGATCTCAAAAGATCTTTTCCAACCGAGTTCACTCTGTGATTCTGCGGCCACCTCTGAGGAAGGCAAGCGCTCACCCTGGCACAGGAGCTGATGGAACCAAGTGCCAGCAGAGCCCTCTGTGTCAGGGCACAGCAACACAACAGCTCCAGGGAGCTGAGGCCTCCCCAGCAGAAGGATCCAGCCCGAGCATGGCATGAAGGGAGAATGGAAGGCTGTGGGCTTGGTATTTCTGAGCCTGAGGGAATTTTAGCTTGCTAACTACTGCTAGCTCCTTTCCCAAGGGAAAGCTGGCGACAGTTTCTTTTAGAACAGGCTGTGTAAAAAGGTCTATTATTGTTCCATGGCACTGACACTGCTCTCCATTGGTTCAGAAATAGGAAACAACCCCTGGGGACAGTTGTTNCAGCCGGGGTCTGGGACCCCCAGGGCAGTTTGAGGGGCTTTCCACATGCCCTGGACTCCAACAGAAAGGGAACACTGGTTACTTCACCTGTTTTGAGGAACGGAGAGAGATGTTTTGAAGAGAGAAAACTGTTGACAGCTTTCCCTTAGGAAAGGAGCTAGAAACAGCAAGCTAAAACTCCCTCAGGCTCAGATATACGGCTCCCACAGAAGGTGCTGTGGCAGGCAGCGGTGCCCTCGGTGCCCGCTGGGATCTGTCCTGCAGCCCTGCCCGGCCGAGCCAAGGGCGCTGCCCCACCTTGAGCTGCTGCAGGTTGGTGGCACTCTGCCAGTCCTTGTCGTGGCGGATGCGGGTGCAGCGCGGGAAGCGGATGGAGATCCCGTCGGCCGTGTGCGCCTCGGCCCTGGAGAACTCGGCGCCCGTGATCTCCCACACCGGGGCTCTCTGCACACAGGGAGGAAGCCACGTCACGCTCCCGAGCTCTCTCACAGACAGCTCCACGTCTCACCCCTGCTCACTCTCCACCCCAGCACGCTCCCATTTACACCAGCTGCCCTTCCTGCTCACCTTCATTACAAAAAGCTACTTTTTCACTAAGCCAGAACTCCTTCCCTACCACAAAGTGCCAATTTCTAAGTAACACCTTCTCCTGCAGGCATGCAGAGCATACTGACACGTTCCCTACAACAACAGCAACTTCGGGGTCGCAGTTGTGTTTCAACCCTTTTAAGTCAGATTTCTCGTATCTCAAATTTAAAGTAAGCTCACTTCTGGAAGGGATTTAATGCACAAGAATATTTCCCAAAACTGCTGCAGGTGTGATTTCTTCATGAAGCTCTTAGCCTCAAATGCACCTGCAAGATTGAGAGATAAAAACTTGTGCTTAATTTCCCGTTCCAAGTATGAAGATTCATTTTGTAACAGAGACAACTTCTAAGTTGTCCTTCTAAAGGATTTATAGAAGATTGCAGAATAAGGGCTGGGAAACCTTAAATGTTAAATGATTATGAGAGCACTTACCTTTGGATCTGGGACAATGAAGTCTGGGTAGTAGATTTTGTTAATTTTTAGCCACCTTGGAATTTTACTAGGATCCTATTAATTAAAAGCAGAAAATTAAAATCAATGACACTTATCATCATATATAGACCTAATTCTACAACAGAAGCTGCTGAAACACAACCTAGAAGTAGATCAGCACAGAGGTATTACATTGCCTTTGCATGGATGACACTTGCACTGATCTGCAGCCGTTTCTCTCTAGAAAATCACAGATACTGCCTGAAACACAGCCCTCAATTCCTCTCATTCCCTGTGTGAAACAAGAACAGTTGCTCCAATTGTGATTCATGTAAAACTACCTGGTTTTTTTAAAGATTCTACAACCTTGACGCAAATGGCCTTCAGGATGTCAAGGTAATACCAAAATTCAGCTGTTTATTTGTCCAGTCTTGAAAAACAAGTTAAGTCACTCACAGAAATCTTAACTCCACCGCCAGGTTATGGAGCCACCAGAGCAGAGTCTGACCGAGCACTTCCCTCCCACAGCCCCATCTAGTGACTGCCTTTGCCAATCACAACGGGCCCAAAAATCCAGATAAAAATCAGTATGTTCCCAACAAACTTAGCCCTAGCAGGGAACAGATGGTGCCGGGCTTCCCACTCAGAGTCTGGGCTCAGGTCCCGGGCAGTGCCTCCCGCAGGAGCTTGTGTCAAGTGCCGGATGTGCTTTCACTCCGGTTCATTCCCGGCAGGGCACTTCCACCCTGCACTGAAGCAGCACCCCAAGGGCAGCCGAGCCCCTTGCTGGGCATCCCTGGCTCCCCCCTCTCACCTTGCTGATCTTCACCATGTCCAGCTCTGTCTGCAGACGTGCCAGGGTGGCGTCGTCGTGGCCGCCGGAGCACTTGGTCACCGTGCACCACTTCTCACTCTTGGGGTCGTAGCAGCCCATGAGGAAGATGGACATCATCCCACCTGCACAGGGACAGCAGCCTTCACCCCTTCCACAGGACAGGCCACAGCTTTGCAGAGCCAAAACCCTTCTCCATCTTTGGGAGCCAAAGGGGCCCGGGCGCGTGATGGTTGCAGGGGCACTCACAAAGCTGAACAGAACCCCTGTGCAAGAGCCCAGCCCAAGAGCTCCAGCTCTGCTGTGCCACCCAGCCCACAGCAGCCCCAGAGCCAGGACATGATGGGCTGCAGCAGGTAACCACTGCCCCAGCCACTCTCTCTGGAGGCCTGGAACAGGAGAACCTCAGGAGTTCCTCGAGCAGACAGATCTGTGCCTTCAGCCAGCTCCATTCCTACCTTTACTGCCCTGTCCATAGAAAGCCCCCAGCACCACCAGGTCAGCGGTGTCAGCCATTGCCCCCTCGTTGAGATAATCCTTCTTCACCTTCAGCCAGTGGCGTTTCCCTGGCTCATAATTACCCTGTGCAAAGGAAGGCAGAGCCCCCTCAGAGAGATCCCCTGGTGGGCAGCAGCTCCTCAGACAGCCCTGGCCTTTACCCAGCTCAGCAGCTCCTGAGCACAGCAGAAGGAGCAGCTTGGACTGGATGTCAGCACTGAGAGGAACCCAGAGAAGTTTCCAGAATGCTCAGTGTGTGACTCTGTCTCTGAACTGACTCTGGCTGTTGTCATTCCCCAACTCCCAGCTTACGCCAGTACAGAGTGACTGGGAACTTGCCTTGAGATCTTTCAGCACCAGCCCTTCCAGCCCCTCCCGGATGACTCGGGTGATCATGTCTGCCAGATCTGAGGCTTTCTGCAAATGAGAGGGGTCATGGTTAGCTCAGGACTGTAAAAAGGGCTGAGGTCTTCAGGTTTTTTGTTTGGGGCAGTGGTGCACTAAACCCAGAGCACCTGCAGAGGGAGAAATATGTAATTTCGTAATACTTTTCCAAGGAGAACCCTGTACATGTTCTCTTTGCTGCACATGCAGTGACAGAGCTGGGAATATATCCCCAGAAGAGAAGGTTTGTCTGGTTCAAAAATACCCCTCAGAGATGTGGCTGCCCCACTGACCGTGTCCCAGTACGTCCCACATCGGATTTGCTCAGCCAGCAGTGCCAGCTTCCCTCTCCAGCCAACCATCTTGGGACCTAGGAACCTTCTTCTGCCCAAAAAGTCCAAGTATTCTCCACCCAAGCCAAGGAGCCACAGAAATCAGCAGCAATGGGGAAAACAATGGGTCATTAGGCTTGTGCCTATTCAAAGGCAAACCCCAGCATGCTGCTGCCTAAATGCAGGTGCCAGCAGCCAGGATGTCTCAGGGCTGTGTGGCACTAGAAGCCACCAGTTTGGGAAGTGGCCCAGCCTGGCTCCCTTCAGTCACGCTGCAGTCACAGCTCTGCACTGCCCAGCACGCACTGAGGGACAGCAGGAGTTAGCTCCTCCTAACAGGGTCAGAGTGACAGTGGCTGCAAGATCATTAACAAGCCAGAAAACCTGAGGGCTGCAAGTTAAGACTGTACTGAAGGGCTCGGGGCCAGGAAAAGATGGGAACACAGCGTTGGCTCGGGAAGTCTTGCACACAGAGCAGGAGAACCATTTTGCCAGGGTAGTTGTAAGAAGAGCCAAGCGGTGGAGGAGCAGGGTGAGAGCTGTAAGGGCACACAGGACTCACTGTGACGTGTTTCATCTCCGAGAACAGGATCCTGTTGGGGATCTCCACCATGTTGTCATGGAGGAACTTGCGCCGCTCACACAGGGGCCTAGAGCAGGGCAGGGAGAATGAGGGACAAGCAGCAACCCCAACAGGAACGCTGGAAAAAGCTCCTAAAGTCATTAAATGATTGATCCTAGAGAGTCCCAGAGAGGACAACTAGCTCTTACTTTCCTCCAGGAAGAGATAAAATGGGAATTACAATGTTGATGTGTTTAGATGTAAGATGAGCAGCTGAGATGCAGCTACTCTCAGAATTCTGGAGAGCAAGAGGAGCTCCACAGAGAAGCTCCTTGAGAGTTTCCATCTCCCTCTCCTCGCTGAACCACGCAGACTCCCTTAAGAGCTTTGTTAATCATTTGTTGAATACATTGGAGCAAACAAGGCACCGTGATTAGCACAACTATTGTGATAGCTAAAATGTACAATCTCATTTTTAGAAGTTGTTTCATCCATCAAACAATCAAACTTGCTATCTAACCAAGTCCTATCATCAACCCTAATCTTTGACACACCTTCCTTAAGTTGTTGTGAGCTTTTGTGCATAGATTCTGAATGATCAGACAAATTCATACAACACAGCCCCTCAAAATCTTTGCATCCGTGTCCCTGTGCTAATGAAGGAAAAATTGCAGCCCTGTTTTACAGAATTGCATGCCTGTTACTTAATGCAAGAGAAGTAAAACTGAACTCCTTACTCAGCCAACACCCCAGTTTACATCAGGTGTTAGCAGAGTAAGTTTTGCAATGCTACGTGATCCACCTACAATGTGTGCAGGGATAGCAGGCCAAACTCTACCTCTGCAAAAACCCATTCCTCGTGGCAACTGGCAGGAAATATTGAATGCAGACTGCACTAAAGCAGTACGATTACATCAAAAGGTCTGGTTTTCATACATAATATGTTAGGGAGAAACATCTTTAATTAAAGCCTGATTTTTTCATGCATAATTAAATTTGGCACAAAAGGTCATTTTTACCGAACCAAGGATTTCCAATCCTTGATGTTCAAGAGAGGCCTTGGGAAGGTGAGGAACGTCCCTCCCACGCTGCCCTGGTTTCCCAGAGTGTGGCCAGTGGGGCAGCCCAGGCCTGTCTGCATTCCTGGGCTTTTCCAGCCCGTCCATCCTGGGAAACCAGCCCAGCCACTCTCTCCTGCCTCACACACCTGTCCATCAGGCTGATGTCGTTGAAATAGATGCAGTCAAACACAAACAGGCAAACGTTGGCGTCCTGGAAAGCAGCTTTCTGAAAGACAATAATTAACAGAATTCTGCAGTCACAGCAAACAGTTTTAGCAAAGTAATAAAAGGATAAGTTTTTTATCTCTGTATTGTTTTAGGTATGATAAGCTTATGTCTCTTTTAAAAGAAGCATTCTGAGGATTAAGATTTACACTGAATGTGTCCGAGCACAAGCTAAGAAGATAAAAAATGTTCATTTCCTAGGAATGGGAAATAATGCTAAAAATATTAATGGCTTTGGGCAATGCAACATCTGTCACTACTGCTGCAAAAAAACCCCCACCACATTTCTACAGACAGCAGATTAATGGCTACTTCTAACTTAAGCACTTATAGTTTAATTTTCATTTTCCTGTCCTCTTCCTCACCCCCATTCAGTCTAGACACAAGCACTACATAACACTCACACGGAATAATCACTGCATCCCTGTGCCCTCCCAGGCTGCCATACATTGCTCAAGCCATGAGAAACAGGGACGGAATTGCAAGATTTTCCAAAGATTTAAGTATTACTGTAATAATAATTTTAAATTACTATTTTAATATTAATATCTTGAGATGAAGTTCTATCAATGTCCTGCTAGTGAGCAGGTTAATATCAAATCTACTGTATTAGAGTAGCAGTTTTTCAGTAGCAGCCTTCTCAATAATCTTGTTTTTCTCCCCAGATGCTCTAACAAGCACCAGAGCTCTGAAATTATCCTGTGATAACAGATTGTGTTTTAAGGCAGCAGAGTAAAAGCCTCCAAACACAAAAAAAATTTATTAATTTTTTTTTACCTTATGTACACCAAGAGTCCCAAAAGGAAGTGGCTTGCCAGTTTTATTGTCAATCAGGAGAACTTCTGAATCCAGGATCATACTCTGCCCACCAGGGAAAGCCTGGGGGATGAAATCCTTAAAATGGGCTACCTTGGGAAAAAAAACCAAAAACAAACCAATAACTGGCTGAAGAGAGGGACTGACTCCAATGCAAGTGTTTTCTCCAGAAGTACATGAGGCACATCTGCACTTCTATGGTACCCACAGCAGCCCACAGATAAAAAAATGAGGCTTTCATAAACAGAACCAAGGCTCCCAAAATGCAGTGCACAGAGAGGATTCTACAACAGACAGAAGAAATTTATATCAAGCTCTTAATGTGCACCGGAATGGAATGATTACAGTTTCAAGCGTTGTTTTTCCACATTCTACACATCTATCTAAACTAGGAATAAGTCCACAGGAGAAGGAATCCTCCTTGCCTGTAGAAGGAGACTCTTGGGAGTGCAGGGGAGGAGCTGGGGTGGGGCCGTGCTTACTTTGTGGGGGAGCACAGGTTTGAGGCTCCTGCTGAAGTAGCTGAAGTGATCCCCGTTCTTGTGCACCTGCACGCGCTCGCCGTCGTACTTGATCTCGGCGTACATCCCGTTGGGACACTTCTTCATGGCGTACTCGATGGACTTGCAGGCCTCAGCCTGGGGAGACAGCACCCAGAACACGGCTTGTCGGGGGTTTAAGAGAGATGGGACCACTGAGAGATGTTTAAAGCATGATTCACTGCCTTCAGTTTCATGAAGGGCGACAACGTGTTCACCGCACGCGCCAGGAGCTCGTGGTCAGTGCTTGTCAGTGGTCACAAGATCACAGGTTACAGGGTCTCTTAAAGGTTAATTAGCCAATAAACTACTGCCACAAAGAATGTTTTTACTTTCACACCAATCCCTAATTAATTTGTTTTATACATCTCTGCTGCAGTGTGGATTCTCTCGACCAATCATCTAACGACACACAAACTTACAGTACTGCACCTTAAATCTTCTCATTACCTTTAAAACTACTTCTATACCTTAAATTTAAAACCTTAAAACTTTCCGCTACACAGCTTAATATGCCTCTGCTTAAACTACTAACTGACATTCTTACTTAAGGTCTCTAAATTTGGAAGCCTTTTCCAAGGTCTCAGGTTGAACCCTGTATTCTCTGCTGTGAGAATCCTCCGTGCAGTGATTTCCCACACCAGGTGATACATGGAAAATAAAGCTACTCTTACTTAAGTTCATGAATGAGCTACAGCGTAGCTTGTGGAGCTTTTTGTCCAGAGTATCTGTTAGCGAGTCCAAGTTTTCTGTAATTATTCACTTACTTAGAATCATCTGCATATGCCCAGATAATTACAGCTTTTCAGTGCTTATCCCCTCCAAACGCTTCAAAATGTGCACTGCGCCTTCTGCAGGAGTGTGCTCAGCCCAGAAGCAAATATTTAACTCTGCTCTGTTCGCACAAAAAGCCAGGCTTATTTGAATCTCTAATCCACTGGAAAGCTTACACAATTTCCAGAGAAAGGATCAACTTCTGCAATGACAGCAAACAAATACGAAAGTCTGAGAGCAAGGCTGAGGAGCAAGGCAAGGTTTTAGCTTGGCAGCGACACTGAGGGCGCAGGTAATTGAGCATATTGAACATTTGGTGGTAGGAGATGCTTTTTAAACTGGCATTAAACAGTTTAAATTTTTTTTTAAACAGTGCCCAGCCCCTGCCCTGGCTCCTGCTCCGTGCCTGGCTGCCAGGAGGGGCCCCAACGTACCAGCATGGGCTGCACGGGGGTCATGAGCGAGGCCTGCACGCTCAGGGTCCTCTTCAGGCCCGGCACCTTCTCGGCCTCCTGCTGGTTCTGCAGCACCCGCTCCACCACGTCCTGCAGGTTCCGCGAGGCCTTGAAGGCCTCGTAGGCGTTGGGATCCAGAGCATCCAGCCTGCAATGGTCAGAACACCAATCAGCCTCAGGGCTGCTGCTGCTCCCTCAGGAAATGAGCTCTTCTGGCTTCCTGTCACTCACACGTGCTTTGCTCCAGCGTTCATCTTCAAGTCATGCTTAATGAGCCTGATGATGCACTTCAGGTCGTTGCCCGTACACCTGGAGAAGATTCAGCAAAGGTGTGAACTGAACTGGAAAGAAGAAACTCATCCAGGTCTCTCTAAAAAAAAAGCCCTCCCTTTGCAGAAGGTTTAAACAAAACTGAGGACACCTCAATTAATAGCCTCTGAGGTGTTAATAGTGATACCTCAGAGACACAAGGGAATATCCAAAAGGCTTTCCAGCATCTTGATGCCAACATTAACTCTGCCTCAGTGTTGATGCAGCTTCCAAATTTACTTAATTAATGCATCAAGAGTAACTGACTGGAATATCTTCGGCCTCAGATCAACACAAACTGAGCCAGACCAAGAGTCTTTGTCTAAATTACTTGAAGGCGTTTCCCAACATACTTAAGAACAGCACTTAATTAACAGCTGAACACCATTAGGGTATTATTGCAAATCACTTGTTTGATTCAAGTGTGCTGACAGGCAGGCATGAACCTCTCTAGCATGAACAAGAGCCATAAATGTTCTCCACTGCTGTCCAGGTATCTCAATCACACCACTAACAGCAGCTTACAGATGCTAATTAAGTTCAGTCTCAGTGCCTCATGATTAATTTTTCACCTACTCCAGCTTGTAGAGAACCATTCCAGTGCTTGTGCAAACACTCAGAGGCTGATCCCTTCCCTCACCTGCGACTGATCTGCTGCAGGACACTCTGCTGGTCATCCTCCTTGGTGAGCTTGGACAGCTGGATGAGGAATTCATCGACCTCCTGGATGGTCAGGAGGCTCTTGGCTGCAGGGGGACAGGTCTTGCTCTGCTCGAAGAAGATCCGGACGGTCTCCGAAACATCTCCCTGTCTCCAAAAACAGAACCAGGTTGTGGGTGAGAGGCATGGCCAGAGAATGGGGGTGCCACTGGGGATTCTGCGTGGTTCCAGTGAGGATAAAAAGGACAGGAGTGATGCTGGGATTGCACGGAGAAATCGGAATCAAACATTTAAGGAAGCTGCCACCACACGTAAAGCTGCTCAGCTGTTTAATTTGCCAAGAAAGGTAATTAAGAGTACCAGCACCATCTCATGGCTCTATTTTTCACTGCTGCAGCAGCACAGACCCTTTATCTCCTCAGGATGAATCCATTTGTAAATCCAGGGATGTGGGACAGGCTAGTGACGTCACCAGAAGGCAGTACACAGCAAGGCAATGAACGGAGATGAAAGAATTACCTTTATGATCTAATTCACCCCTTTTCTGCACCTTGCAGAGAATCAGAGGGTGCACAGTCAATCACCAGCTCCTGTGCACAGGGACTCAATGCACATTTGCAATTGTAGCAGCTTAATTGTATCAACCAACTGCAGCTGCCACTGACAGGTCTGTTAATTGAATCCCAGCTTTTGATATGTGATGGTACAAAAAGAGTAATATAAATCAGGTCTGTAGGAATGTGCCAGACAAAGGAGTTTAGACAAACAGATGCAGCCCACCTCGCCTAGAAAATTTCAGTCTTGCTTTCTAAAGCTTTGCCAGGTGAATTCTTATCCTGCTTTCTGTTCAAACATGATTTTCTACAGGTTCCAGATGGCAGAAAATGCTATGAAAACTGCTAAAGCCAAGGAAAACCAAAATAAATCACCAGCTCCCATGCTAACAGTCAAGCCAAGGAGTAAAAATCCTAAACCATTACAGAATTTCCACAAGCAAAGGGCTGAACAGCAGAAATTAAGAGAGCTGCTGCCTGCACTCACCTGTTCCAGGTCCCGGACCATTTCTTCCTGGTTGCAGTTAAAAATCCTGCTGAACAGCTTTACAATCTGCTTATCATTCAAGTTGTAAACTATTTTAATGACACCTGGTAACAGCATCTTAATGGTCAGGTATACATCACCATGAAAACCATCTGGAAAAAAATAAGCACATTACAACTGTGAGGATTTATTTTGATGTCCAGGCTCCGGTTGGTTGTGTCCATTTGCATAACCCTGGGGATAAAACCCACAGTCGGGGCTTGGAATTCTTAGGGGAAATAGCCACAATTGCCTCTAAATCTGATCTCAGCACTAAATTTGGCACCTACAACACCTGAGTGAGACATTTTTGTCTGAATTTGCTATTTAAAGAGTTCACTTTTCAAAGATTACCTCCACAGTTCAGAAATCACAGCAGCACAAGGCTGCGACCACACAAGAATCAGACTTTAATTTCACCTTTCCTTTGAGGTCAGACTTTGAAGCTGATTCTGAGAGGGCAGAGAATTCCAAGCTGGAGCCGTACCTCCCGCAGATCCCTTCCTGAGGAAGTCCTGGATGATCTGAGTTTTGACATTGTAGCTTGGCTTTTCAGCCACCATGGCGCAGAGCTTGCGGAATTCCCGGAGCAGGCAGTCCTTGTGCTTGGGATCACACCTGGCTGCAGACAGGCTGGCCTTCTGGGCAGAGTTTGCAGGGGCATCTTCGGAATTCTTTGGCTTGGCTGCATCAAACACATCACAAGTTGCTTTTTTAACAACATGGAGCAAATGTTGAAGTTACCTCTGCCCGACAAGCTGGGAGCGATCTCAGAGTGCTGGCAAAGCTTCAGAGCTAAAGTTTATGACTTTTATAAAACCCTTCCAACTATTTTTACTCTTCACAATACACCAGAATTTCCTAGATCTTAGTTCTTACTAGAAAAATATGACTAAACCGTGGTGAAAATGAATTTCTCCTTCCAGATAGCCCTGTTTTATTAATTTTTTTCTACTTTACAGGCTTTTGCCCGTCACAGCAAGATGTTTCCCCTAAGGTAATTTCTAAAATGGGGGAATGTGTCCCCATCCCCTTTTCCCTCCTAACACCAATCCCTGACAGGAGGTGATGTCTTTGGCTGTTGTGGCTCTGGGCAGTCTGGAGCTCCGGGTGGGTGTCAGGGCAGTCAGAGCTCACAGAGGGACTGTCCTGCTGGCAGCTGCTCCTCGGGACAAGTTTTCCTTTCCACGAACACAACTGAGAATCTCTCAGCAGTTTTTTCCAGATTTTGAGCTCCACATGGGATAACTTTAGCTGACACCTTCAGTTTGACTGGAATGAGCCAATGGGTACAGGGGCATGGGGGCCTGACAGTGTGGGTCATGGCAGAACCTTTGTTTCCCTGGGAAAACTGGAAATTCTAACATCTTTCAGGATGTTCTTTCAAGACTGACAGCCTCAGAAAGCACAGACAGCTTTTGACAAATATCCCTAAATCATCTATAGATAAAAACCTACTGATCTGAGCCAAGGTAAAACACCTCTTGATGTTGAGATTAAAATAAATTGATTTCCCAGACCAGTTTCTTAATTCTTACCAGTGAATCCGGAGAATTTCTTTGGTGGATCTTTTGTGGTCAGCTGTCCTGTGGCAGTGAGTTTTGCCTGCACTATCACCTTTTTCTTCGGGGTACCTCCAGTCTTGGAATTGGCTTCTGGAAAGCAGAAAGGTTCAAAGAGGCAGTCAGGAATAATCTCATACATCCCTCACCTTATGTAGCTAACAAAGCAAAAAGAGAAATGGGAATTAGAGGAGAAAAAAACCCTGGATGTTTTTCAGACAACGAAAGTTAGAAGAATACGTAATTTATTAAAGATCACGGAAAAAGGTGAAAATGGAAAATATTTGATGCTTCCTCATGAATTAAATCACCTAGGCCTTGTCCACAATCAGCTATGACAAATGAATCAAGCATTGTCACTGTAGAAGGACCATTTCTTCCCTTCCCTACAGGGCTGAGAAAGGGATTGGAGCAGCACTAGACACTTTGTCCCTAAGCCACACAAATAAATCCATGAGGATTTCATGGCAAAGGCACAGCTGGGTGATAACCTCTGGCATAACTTCAAAGTAAAGACAAAAGTGACCCTGGCACTGCCTCGTGCCTCACCTGAGATGTGCTTGTTGATTATTTCTTTCTCCTCATCCTGCAGCTCCTCCCAGCCCTCCAAGTCTGTAATATCTTCAATTTTCTTGGTGGTGGCCCGGGCCTTGTCCAGCTTCTCAAAGATGCACTTGACATGGTACCACTCCTTCATGTCCCCTCCGGACTCGGTGAAAGGATTGGGAACAATCTTCCCGATGCGCACCATGCCCTTCACGATCTTCTCCTTGCACTTCTTGCAGCCGGCGGTGCCCCGCTTGGCATAGTCCACGCAGTAGCGCTGCTCGGCCATGTCCCCCGGCGCGGCGCAGGCGGAGCGCAGCCAGCCGCCCAGCAGCAGCGAGAGGGGAAAGGCGCGGGCAGCGCGGCGCCGCTCCGGGCACGGCACGGACACGGACACGGGCCGGAACAGCGGCGGGCACCGGCAAGCGGGGCTGCCTCCGGCGGAGCGGGAGGGCGGCCTGGCCAAGGGGAGCTGCGGGCGAGGGCAGAACAGCGCAGTGCGCGTGCCGCGAGCGCGGGCAGCGTGTGACAGCGTCCTGCCGCCCCTGGGCATCCAGTCCGGGCTCAGGGTGCTGCGAGCGAAGCGACAGAGGCGACACTGAGCGCCCTGGGCCCGCCGGGACCCCCTCAGCAGCCCCAGGCCTCAGCCCCGGCCCGGCACCCGCTCCG
>WBMY01002474.1:153994-199291 GCA_013397315.1 Donacobius atricapilla
GGGGGCCGGGGAGCGTCCGTGCCCTGAGGCGGAGCTGGGACCGGGACCAGGGGTGGCTGCGGGTCCTCGCCCTGGGACAGTGGAGAGTTCCGCCTCCATGAGGCGATGGAGGGTTTGTGCCCTGCGGTGGCCCCTGGTCTGCACCCTGAGGCAATGGGGGGTCTGCACCCTGAGGCAATGGGGGGTCTGCACCCTGAGGCAATGGAGGTTCTGCACCCTGAGGCATTGGGGGTTCTGCACCCTGAGGCAATGGGGGTTCTGTACCCTAAGGCAATGCGGGTTCTGCACCCTGAGGCAATGGAGGTTCTGCACCCTGAGGCAATGGGGGGTCTGCACCCTGAGGCAATGGAGGGTCTCGGCGCTCAGGCGGTGCCGTGCCCGTGTCCTGAGGCCATTCCTGGTCCCCAGCCCATGGGTGACTCCGCTGCGGCGCTGTGCCCTGCGTGTCCCACCGAGAGGCAGCAGCAGTTCCCCACCACGGGGGTGGATCTGCAGGAGCACTGCACCCTTCTCTCCCTCCCTGAGGTGATGATGCATTCCCGACCTCCCAAAGGTGCCTTTCCTGGAGTGCTACAGCAAGCTGAGGCAGGTGTGAGGGGTTGCCCTGTTCCTGGCTGCGCCACACTGGTTCACCAGGAGTGCTGTGCTGCGTTATCACAGCTTTGAGGTGCAGTTGGATCACCTGGCCATAGAAACGGTCCCTCCAAGAGTTCTAACACTGTGTGCACTATGCCTTATCCCCAGCCTCATGAGGTTGCCCCTTCAGGAGTGCTGTGCCATGCTGGTGCAGGTTTGAGATGCTGCCGTGTCACCTGGGCGCTCAGTCCCTGCACAGGGCTGAAGTGCTGCCCTATAACCTCCTGAAATTGTCCTTGGCACTGTGTTTGGGTGGGTCGGAGGTGCTGCTGTATCACCCCAGGCTCCTGAGAGCAGCCCTTCATCCCAGTACAAGTGAATACACACCTGCAGCCCAGCTGGTGGCTCTGCTGGTGGCAGCCACCCCTGTTCCTCTGATGGAAGTGCTGTTGTGCTGTGCCAGGAGGCTGCTGAGGAGCTGGAATGGATGCAGTACACAGCCCCACTGGATTGCTGCCTGCATCCATGGACAGGATGCTGTGTGAAAGGAAATGGGCAAGTCTCTGACCTGCTTTGCTGTACTCAAAGGCAGAGTAGGAGACATAAGGTACAGAATTTGCTTCCCCAAACATATATCTGTCTTTTTGCTGGCCTCCAGCTGGTTGCAAAGCAAGCTACAGGTAGTCTTCCTCTTCTTCCCAGCACTTCAAACAAACCACAGTGTTTGCAGCTGGGGGTGAGTGTAACAATTGTGCCTGGTCACAAAACTGGGATGACGTCTGACACAGACATTTCTGATCACTGGGATGTGACTGTGAATGGAGTCTGTGTTCATTTGCATTATTCCACATTGCAATATGTGCTCTCAGACAATGCATTCAATCCATGATCTCAGGATGGAAATGCACCTTCCTGTCCCTCATGGTCCAGAAGTGCAGGAAACCCCAAAACCAAAGAGAGAAACAAACTGCCCCAACCAAATCCAACTGGGAGCTCTGAGTCACAGAAGAGGAATTGCAGAAGGACTCAGAGAGGTCTTTCTGCTATGGACTTCATGTGGAAGGCACCCAGACCACCACCACGCTCCAGATTTTTGGCTGCATGCATTCAGCTCCAAGACCATGCATTTGGCAGACTTGGATTAACATTTTAATGTGTGACTATAATGTGATTTGGTTTTTAGTAGTTCAGACTGCTTTGAGAAATGATTTACAGAACCAGCAGTGACTGGGTGCAACAGTTTGTAAGAACACCGGGATTTTAGAGGGGAAGAAAACAAAACCCTCATCAGGTAAAGATGAGGCGTTCAGGTGCTGTGACGTGAAGATGTGCAGAGCTCAGAGGGAGCTCGCTGGGAGCACAGAGTTCATGGCACCATGGTGAGATCTCCTACTCACTGTGAGCCTGGTAACAGAGATGGAAAGGCAAGGGCTGACACTGCAGCACATCATTATCAGGTTTAAATAAGGCCGCTGAGCAGCCTGGCAGCGGTGGGATCTGCTTCCCTAGCTCTGTCTAAAAGTCAGCTAAACGAGCTAAACTAGGCAGAGTCTTCAGTCAGCAGAGAAACGTTTCAGAGGCCGCGGTGAGGGTGAGATGAATTGCTCCTGGCCCTTCCCAGACAGGAGGGGGTTTGGCTGGCACAGGGACAGGGGAGGGCACTAGGGGGCTGCCCCTCGGCAGAGTGGTGCGGGGACTGGAGATTGACGGCCCGGCAGTGAGAGATGCAGCGAGCACAGGCAGGTGGCAGAAGGCTGCCACGAGAAACCGGGAGTTTTAGATAAATTTCCTCTCTGAGAAACACACACAACTGCTGTCTGGTTGTTTGGAGAGGCCTGGGAACGACAGCAGCAAAGCTGGTGCACTCTTACTGCCAGCTCTCCTCTCTGGAGCAGTAGATGGAGTCTCTGCAGCCTGGAGCGTTAATTTTGCTGATTTTCTACTGTGGCTCCAAAGGAACTGGTGGAAAGTTGAAACTTGCTTCTTCATAGAATCACAGGGTGGTTCGGGCTGCAAAGGACCTTAAAGCCCATCCAGTGCCACCCCTACCACGGGCAGGGACACCTTCCTCTGTCCCAGGGTGCTCCAAGCCCCCTCCAACCCAGCCTGGAACGCTTCCAGAGATCCAGGGGCAGCCACAGCTGTGAGTGAGGGGCTCCCCACACTCAGGGAAGAATCACTTCTGTAAAGTAAGAAATACTTAATGTAAATCTACTCTCTTTCAGTTTGATCTTGTCATCTTTTTTTTGTGGCTAACAGCTCTGAGGTGGCATTAAGAAGTGATAAGAAAGTTTCAAGCGATTTTGGTCACTGCTCCTAAATGTTCCCTGCAAATTTCTTCCCCTGAAATTGCCATGTGCATCCATGGGTCTTATTGTGAGTGGGAAGGTTTGCGTGCAAGGGGAATAATTAAAATTACTTTGGGCTTTAGAGTCTTATTGGAATAAACTCCTCCAGCTCTCCCTTTGGCCAGATGTACCTTCAAACAGCTGTGAGTAGAACAATATATCCAGTGAATATATCCACAAAACCACAGGACACTGAGTTCACTGAGAGAAAACCAGGAGACAAATCCCTGCTGCTTTGCAAAGGATGAGGGAGAAATCACTGCTGGAGTCTCCCTCGGTAGCAAATACTGGAATTGCTGAGCAGAGCCTCTTACCATAATGTGCTCTCTATGTAAAAGTGACAGAGCAGTTGAGAGGCCCCAGGAAATCAGAACTCTGTTTGAAGGAGTTTATTCCACTAATACCAGGAAGATAATACCCAAAAAAATCAGATTTAAATGTTTAAGTCTGTCCTTGCTTAAGCCAAGTGGGCATCTGGAGTTCTGTCAGGAGTTAAGATATATAGGAAAGGAAAATAATGGTCTCAAGTTTTGCTTTTAGGAATTTTTCCTCAGTGCTAAGAAGCAAAAAAACCCACGTTTCAGCTTCATCTTAAACTAGGGTTGAAAATAGTTCATATAAAAAGGTTCACCTTGTCCACATCTTCTAGGGGTATCTTAAATTAATGGAGTTTGAACTAAAAGTTTCCTTGCAAGACTTCTGTCAGAGTTATATTCCACTGAATCCAATCTTCTTGGTATTGAGAAAATGTCTGAATCTCACTAAAATCAAATAAAAGCAGGGAGATATTTAGAATTTTAATAACCCCAATGAACAAATATATCTCCCTCTCTGTCTGCTAAAGAAGATACTGAATCTGTACATGTGGTTTATTAAAATACAAGCGATAAGAGAAATGGGAAAGATTATAGGAAACAGACATATATACATGAAATACATTGGGCAAAAAGGGAAGGCATGTCAGTTAAATAACAGATCAAGAAGCCACGTAAAATAGATTCGTAGAGCTCAGTATTAGTCACTTATTTACATTTATGTTCGTTGCTAAGTCTGACTTGAGGGAGGGCTTGGGAAGGAAAAGCTCCATGGTCCAGTCTGAAGGGATTTGCAGTGTTCTGGCTGGAGAAGTGGCTTGCAAGGCTCTCTCCTGCCTTGTGTGGGGGTGAAGAGTGGAGTGGAATCTCTTACAAGCCTCTTTTGCTCCCTCAGTTTGGTGAGGAAAGGGGAGAATAGAATCTCCAGTCAGTTAAAAAATTTGCTGTTCTCGGGTTCCCGTTTTCTCCTCGGTGTTTCCTGGAACGGTCCAGAGGGCGTGGATGTGATCTAAGGTGTAACACTGAAAATGTGAGGAAATCCCGGAGGAGCAGCTGTTCCCTAAGAGGTTCACCTTCCCTTCCCTCCCGTTCCCTTCTCCAGGGCGCTGCCTGTGATCCAGCGGATCCAGCGCCTGTGACAGAGCCACGGAGCTCCTCTGCCTGCCTGCTCCCACTGCAGTGACATCCCTGCCCGGGGCGGTGACAAACAGATGACAGTGACTGTGCCATTATCCTAAAATCGGTCCATGCAGCCCTCTGTGGAGGAGACAGTTCTGGAATGTGAACTTTGTCCTTTAATCCAAACACGGCAGAAGTCTGGCTCTGCCCTCCCTCTCACCACGTCTCAGCTGTCTTTTTGAGGGAAAGTTTTGACATTTGGTACATGGGCATTAGGAATATCCGAGTGCAGGATAACAAATGGGAAATTTGTCATTTCTGGTGCAGATTGCCCAAAGAGTCATTTAACAGCCACCAAAATAAAAATGTGTCAGAGATTTCCAAAGGCACTGGGGAGATGCTCATGCTCATTTGCTATTAATACTAATGAGAAGTGAGTGTCCAAATCACTTGGACAGGTTTTGGAAAATCTCAGCTAGATACATGTCTTCCCGGAGGAAATTACATTTGACAGGAGGCTTCTGATGCAGGGAGAAGGAGGCCATTGGAGGCCACGCTCTGAACCCATCCTATTTCAGTTCAGAAATCTGCCAAATGTGTGTTAGAGCTGCTACCTCCACCTCTATTCTGCTGGCACCTAATAGAATATCCTTTATTTTTCTGCTTGCTGCATATGCTGTTAAATTAGATAGAGGTATTTGCAAGGTGAATGACAAGTGTAATTGGCTATAAATGCTCCATTTAGAGAGATTGCAAACTATGTTTAAGTTACACCCAAGTGCACCTGTACTTGAGATGCAAAGTCATTCAGCTCCCACAGCACCTTCATTATAACCATACTTCATCCTCCCACACAAATAGATTCTGAGGAAAATAATTTCTCCCCAAATGTACATCTGCTGCGAATTATCCCGGCATCATTACACATGCCAGGGTAGTGAACACAAAGCTCATCCTCTGGGGTGGTGCTGATTGAAAGATGACACCTCATTTTGGAAAACAAAGGAAATCTAAAATAAAAGCTTGGCAGATATTTTTTGGGGGGGGAGTTTGTTTCAGAGCATTTCCCAAATTAATTTGTCGTTTCTGCTTGCCGGGAGAGGACGTTTTTCAAAATTTTAATTGAAAATTTGAGCTTTGAATACTTTAGAATGAAATTGAAACCACAGTTGATTTTTTTAACTGACCTTGTCAGGCAATGACTGTTGCTAAAACCAGAGATCATTGTGATACCATTCTTTGAGACATCCAAAATGATTTCAGAAAATCATCAATGTTTTCAAGACAGACTATAAAAGGTGTAGGGGTTTTTTTAATTTTTTTTTTTTATTTTGGAAAGTCTTCAAGGCTACTGATTAAAAGGCTATTTTTGAATGCAAACAGCATTTTATTAAAACACTTTCAGTCCTGCAAAGGAACACTTGTGACCAGGAAGAAAATGGTGCAATTAACTGTGCCTACCTTGCATTGTCCTCTCTGATCTGGGCTTGGTTGTGGGGTGTAAATCATTGTTTATTCTCTTAACAGCCAGGAATCCTGCGGGCTTCAAATTCCCCGTTTCTTTTCTCTGTTTGCTCCTTGTTCTAAGTGGCAGCTGGGTACGACTGGAGAACTGACAGGGCCGAGCAACTTGAACTTCTTTTTGTGTCCCAGAGAATCTCTGTTCTTCAGTACAAAGCAGTCCCAGGTTGCTGTGCACTTTCCCCGGGTTCTTTCAAGCCACATCTGTCATACCTGCACTCCACAGCAGCTCTGGCCTGGTGTCACACATCCGGAGTGAAATGAAAGGAATTCCTCAACAAATCCAATCCAATCCCTGCTGCCTGCGGTGTGGGGCTGAGCTGTGCCTGATTGCAGATCTAATCTCACCCTGAGACCTGAGGAGCAATAATGACACCGCTCCATTTGGTCCTGCCCAGGGAAGCTGAGCGATCTCTTTAGCTAAATGAAATATTAGCTAAATGGAATATTAGCACTTCTTGGGCTTTCCACAGCCCAAGCCCGTGTTTTGGAAGGCAAATGGAAATTCAGTCAATTCAAGGTGACTTCTGCAGACCCCAGCTCTTGAGCACATTTAGGAATTGTCATCTGGGTTTTAACAGAGCTCAGGAGGCACAGATAAACCTCTGCTTGGAAGGAGATTCTGATTTGTAATGTCACAGGACCTTTCTTACTTTAGTGCTAAACTGTGTTATTTCTCTTTGAATCTTTCCCGAAGTAGTCCTGTGATGTTCCCCATTGCTGCGCTGAGGTCTGGATGTGTCATTAGTGACTGGTAGGACTCCCAAAAGCTGCAGTCTGAACCTTAATCCAACCTTCATGTTGATCACCCTGCCACATCACTTGAAAGCACTTTTAAGATCAAGGAACTGCAATTCCCCGAGCCAATTCCACACTGGAGACGACTTTTATTGGGGAGACGGGATGTTAAAAAAAAAATTAAACTGGTCCTCATTAGAAACTGGAGACATAAAAGTCTCCAGAGCCAGACTGCGAGTGCCTCTGCAGAGCTGTTTATGCAGCTATTTATGCAGGGAATCGCTCCCCTGGGATGGGCTATTTGCTGTTGCTTCTGCTCAAAGGCCCCGCACCGCGATGCCAGTGCTGGAACCAGGGCTTTGGGTTCCCGCAGGAGCAGCGTGAGCCAGTCCTAATGATGGCCAAGTGCTGCCTTTCCCTCTCCGGAGGGTGCAGGGCTTGTCACAACGCCTCTGTCTCACTCCTGTCGCCCCGGGGCATGGGAAATGGGATATAAACAAAGCCAAAGCGAATGCAGAACCTCTGACCTATCTGCGAATGTTTCTGCTGGGGCTA
The DNA here is from genome assembly GCA_013397315.1 of Donacobius atricapilla. NCBI lineage: Eukaryota > Metazoa > Chordata > Aves > Passeriformes > Mimidae > Donacobius > Donacobius atricapilla. The sequence goes on from WBMY01002474.1 coordinate 161,166, forward strand.
TTTGTTTCTGTAATTCCTCAGAGCACCTTGGGGGAGAGCACGATTTATTGTTGCCTGGGATATCTTATCCCTGTCTTTTCAGTGAAATGGAGCTCCTTTTTCATTCTGCAGGGTTTTGCGGCTGAACTGAGGAGCTGCCACTCGGCTTCTGCGCGTCTCCGGCCAAAAATCTGCACATTCTGTTGCTGTCAGGACCACCAGGTCCTTCCCTGCAGGGGGAAAAATCAGGGCCCAGCCTGTCCCTGTCCATGGGACGCAGCTGTTCCAAGTAGAGGGCTTTGCTGAACTCAGGAAGTGCCTGCTGGCCCCTTTCTCCAGAGAATTGAGGCCCCCTCGGCAAAGCCCAGCCTTCCCTTCCCTTCCCCCTTCATTAATCCGAATCTGGAATCTCACTGAAATGCACGAGTGAAAACAGCACTACATTGCAACAAATACATTCAAACCACCTTTTTCGAGAGCTTTTGTGCCTTGGTTCGCATCTGCTGGTGGTGTTTTGGGGAGAGCCGCGCCACGAGCACCATCCCTGCACACACAGGCTCCCGTTTCCTGTCTGAGCGGGGCTGCAGTGACACCCCCTGAGCCCGGTGAGGGCCTCACGCTGCTCTGAACGCCGCAGGCAGCTCTGCGGGTCCTTTGCCTGGGCAGAGAGGGTGCGGCTGTGCTCAGGGTCAGAACTGCGAGCTCTATTCCGGGAGACGTTTACCCCTTAGGATGGGGACGCCGGGTAGCGCTGTTGTAGAACCACGCCTGCCTGATCAGTGAGTTTTCTCTAAGCCAGCTCTAATTGCCTGGCCTAGATCAGGATCTTTCCCCCCTCACTGCCAGGGGTATTTTTAGACTGGTTGGTCAGTGCTGTGCCAGGAGCCCTGAAGAGCTCTTGGCTTGGAGAGTCTAAGGACAGGGGGATGGGATCTGCCTCGTGAAGGGGCTGGCAGCTGTTCTGAGGTGCTTAGATCTGTTCCATACTAATGAGAGAGTTGATCTGACTGAACTGCAACTTTGCTTAACTGCTGTCCTCTTTTGAAAACCCATGTGTTAAATCACCGTGAGACAATACTTCCTAAAAGGCACTCCCCTAACCTTAGTTTCTTCACTAAATTGGATGAATCTAGTGAAATGTCTCTGAGAAACAAATCTTTTTTAAGCCTGCACTCTATTCTTCTTAACCTCTCTGCCCTAAACAATTTCTGAGGCAAGATGAATGCCAGCCTGTGATGATCATTGTACATATATTCCACTTAAGCATTCACTTGGCTGATAGCCTGGAATAAGTCACTGTTGGGGGTTAAACAACTTCTGGGGCTCTAGATGGGACCTCATTATGCAAAGTGAGGAGAGTTATCGCTGCAGGCAGCTCAGGTGGAGCCGCTGCGTTCGCTCCACAGAAAGTACAAGAGCTGAGGTTACGTGGTGTTGGAACCTCTCAGCTGAAATCTGAAACAAGTGGGGTAACCTCTCTCCCACGGGGCCCTTCCACACTTTGTCTTGGTTCTGCTAGTTTAGGATACCATTTTCTGCTAGCAAATGTAGGAAAGGAAGGTTTCCACTCCCTGTAAGGATTATGTCGTCGCCTTGAGATGCTTTGAATTGCAAATGCTGCCTTAAATCTGGTCGGGACTAAGGCGCTGCTGAGAACCACACCAAGGCTTTGACGAACCTTTCAAATCAGAGGCTTTCCCATTTGAATTTCAGATGTGCTCAAGGCTCTGCAGCACCAGAAGGCAGTGCCTAAACACGTGAGGTGAATGATCCTGCCTTTGTACTTCTCTGGGATAACCGGCATGGCTGTTTCCCTGGGAGCGTGTTCCTTCAAGTGATCTCCCCCTCCCGGTGTTCTCTCCTTACCTGGCGCAATTGACCCAGGTTGGGACATTCCCACCTCCTTTAGGAGTGTTCGGAACTGAAACTTCGTTTGGATTCAGGATCCAGGGCTTCAGCAGACCCTGCTGTGCGCTGTCAACAAAGCCTTGGTTGGGAAATAATAGAACCAAGAAAATCAACCAAAAGCAGTTGTTCTATTAATTCATTAAATAATCTTACTAGATTTTTTTTTTTTTTTGCTGATAGGAAGTTACTTTCCAAAGGCATCTTTTCTTTCTAAGATGCATGACCTCTAGACACTTCCTTTTTCCCTCAGTTTTCACCTCATTCCACCAAAGGTGCACCACCTGTGCAGACACATGTTGCAAGGACAGAAAAGTGAGGTACTGTAATTCACAATTTTAAATAGAATTTCGTGCAATGTCTGGAGAATGACTTACTGAGATGTTCTTCAGAGTCAGATGAAGGTTTAGTGAACAATCTGGAATGTATCTGGCTCACCAAGCTTATCCTCAAGTGGGACCAGGAGAGAAATCTGGTTTGTTTGTTTGGACTGACACAGCGAGGGGGAGCTGCTTTATTGTGTTAAAGAACCACAAAATGATGAAGGGTTCTAAACTTTTATGCTGCAAACTTAAGTGTCTGTGTCCTAGAAAAATCACTAAACTTTTTGGACCCATTTGGAATGCTGAGGTCTACAGGCTGGATTTTGAAATCTTAGTGAAATGCATAAAGTCAGCTTAGATTAAGAATTTAACTCACCTGCACTGCGAGCCTAGCTGGGATGAATAATGACGTGATTGGATCACTCTCCCACACAACAAATGACACTCTCATGTCTCTGCTTGGAATTCAAAGTGGAATAGGAAACTTGGGAAAAGAAAAAAAAAGGAAAGTTTTTAAGCTGAGCTTTGCTCTACTCTGACTCTCTGCATTTCTCTGCGAGCTGTCTTCCTTCTGAATTAATTGGAGTTCCCAGTAGATCTCCAAGCTGGTGGGGTTGCAGCATCCTGGGTTTGCTTTCAGATGTCCACATCCTTGTGGGGAGGCTGTGTTGCTGTTCGACACACAGACACACACTCACTTTGGTGAGAAGGCATGAACTGTTTTATAATAAAACCTGACTCCATTTTATGGTATTTCTACAAAGGCCAGGGACTGGGGGAGAAGGTTGACACCTCTCCCCATCCCATTGGTCAAGACAACTGTCCATCAGCTCTAAACAAAGAATATAAACTACCTTGAATTAAAGAAAACATTGCTTCTATTTGTAATACCCGTGTGTGAGAAACAACGTAAGAACTGTGAAACTGTGAGACACAAAGAGAAGCTGAATAATCAGGGCGACGAGGCCGTGCTGTAGTTACTGTGCTGGGACGCTCCTTCCTCCTCTGCGTGCAGAACGAGCCCTGAAAAGCCACTGACCACATGCTCCCAAGCAGTGCCAATTTCTCTCAGGACTGGTATGGAGCAGGATGGCACTGTGTGCTCAGGGCCCTGCTCATAAACGTGCTGAGCTGCCGCATGGAAACGGAGGATTAATGCACTGATGGATGGCTCACTCCCTGACTGTAAATAGAGACGAGGAGGGTGCTGCCAGGACCCTCCAAAGGCCTGTGCAATGCCAGGGATCTCTCCCTGCAGATGGAGTGGCTGCCAGGGCTGTGCTGCTCTCCAGCCCCAACGGGATCCTTCTGCAAGTCCTCCTCAGCCTGTCCTTGCTTCAGGGCAAAAACCTGTGGGATCAAGGTGTCCTTAACCCTGTCAGGACCCTACAGACCCTGCTTCTCACCTGCCCCTGGAGCTGCTGCATAACTGAAATCATCAAGTTGTTCTTGCAAACTGTTCCTCCATTTCACTGTAATACTTCAAAGAATTACTGGACCTCATAATATTGATCTATTCGCTTCCTATCCTTTTACAGCTGCCTGTATAATTTCTGATCCTTAAATCTGACAACTGTGTCCCCAAGATGACTGTTCTTAGTGTTTAAATGATTGCTACCTTCCATCAAAACAATCTAGCATTAAAACTGGAAATACAGTGCAAAAGCAGTAAAATAGTGTGTCTATGGATTAATTTCTGACTACCCTCTCAGTATAAAACCAATGTGTGGAATATAATTTGATTTTAAGCTAAAAGTAGATCAAAGCTCTCTAAGCATGAACAAGAAATCACCTGGAAATAGTGCAGCTACAAGGAAAAATGCCCAAATTTTGTACATTTCATGTATCTGAAACTGCATTGAAAGAATTATTTCAGAAAGAAGAAGGGGTTTATGCTTTTATGTAGATATCAAAGACACACAGGATTCCAAGAGTGCTGGAAACAGCAATTAGTGCACCAGGTCTTTCAGTAATGTCATTTCCTTTCTGTTGAGCAATACGGTGTTAACACATTATTTTTCATTTTGTGTTTTTTTAGTGGATCTGTGTTTTCATGCTAAAGCACTGCATATAGTTTGGGCATACAACTCCTCCTAAATGCAAAGAAAATTTCCCAGCTCCTCTCCCGCCTGCTCTGCAGACCACCAAAGAAACTACTAATGCAATTTTAATTTACAGCTCTACCTTTTCCTCAAGCTCTGGGACAAAGATTCCCTCAAGTGCTTTAGAACAGAGGTCAGGCTGCATTTCTGAGAGAGCCGTGAGGAGTCTCTGCTCTGTAATTTGAACCCCACGCTCTCCATCTCCGCAGCCGAAGCCAGCTGGGGAGCTGCTGCTTCGGGAGGAGGGTGAGTGTGCACATCACACCTTCACAGGAGTGGTGGATGCTCTGCACAGCCGAATTTCCAATTCTCCCCTGCTGCCGTGTCCTTTTCCTGCAGAGCCATCCCTCCCTCTGGCAGGGGAGGTGCCATCCCCAGCAGCCCGAGCTGCCTGCCCCGATACCGAGCCCCGGGAACTCCGACAGCCTCTCTCGCTGGGTCTGTTCAGAGCTGCAGCCTCGCCCAGCGCACTTCCCACAGCTCCTGCCTTTTGGCTTGACATGTTTGTCCATTGCTTTGTTAGCTCACACCGCGGAGACGCCCCGATCCAGCCTTGGCTGTTTGCTCAGGCTTCTCAGAGCAAATGTCAAGTGGCTTGGAACTGGCTGTCTTTTAAGTAATGGTAAAACAGGCGTGAAAATCCAATGCAGCAGCTTTTGAATCTGGGCAACTTCCCGAGCATGAGCTTCTGAATTTCCGTGCTGTGAGGCAGGTGCTTTTTAGCAGCGTTCCTGTTTAGCTGCTAGTCAAATCTCCAGACAGCTCCATGATAAATACCTGCCAGTCCTGCATCTATCATCCCAAATATGCTTGGATTGTTTGCTTGTGCAGATGGAGCGTGTCTGGTGTTTGCATTTGGTTCAGATCACATATGTTACCTGTCTGATGCTTGTATTTTATGCAAAGAAATGAGACTTGAACCATTTGTATTTCCACGCTACCTTCTTCCAATTCCTTCTTTTCCTCCCTCTTTTCTTTCCAAGATGCATGACCTCTACACTTCCTTTTTTCCCTCTGTTTTCACCTCATTCCACCAAAGGTGCACCACCTGTGCAGACACATGTTGCAAGGACAGAAAAGTGAGGTACTGTAATTCACAATTTTAAATAGAATTTCGTGCAATGTCTGGAGAATGACTTACTGAGATGTTCTTCAGAGTCAGATGAAGGTTTAGTGAACAATCTGGAATGTATCTGGCTCACCCAGAGGGGCCAGGGATTACAGGAACACGGAGATTTGGGAAACAGAAGTGCTGAGACAATGGCGGGAGTTGTTCACTGCGAGTCAGTCACAAAAAGTGTAACTTTGTTATCAGCCTTGTTACTTAAAATGTTATAAACTCCCCTTTTCTAAGTGCTTAATGATTTGGGGAGCTTAAGCTCACACCATGCTGAGTTTACAATCTTTTGATTAATCTCTTTCAGGCAAAGCACTTATAGGTAAAGCTGAGAAACATGCAGCAGGCAGATCCCAGATTTAGGACTGATGGTCTAAAATCTGTCAGGGCAGGAAGGTGCTCTGTTTGTGCTGCCCTCTTGCAGCATAACCACAGTGCTCAGCTTTTCCACAGGAGGGCTCAGTGGGAATTTCTGTAATACAAAGAAGAGCGAATTTTACAGGTTCTCCCTTACAACGAAAAAGAGTTCACTGAGATTTAGCAAATGTTAGGTGAGTAATTCGGCTTGGAAAAGCTGGTTCAGAAGGTTGCAGCTTTGAAGCAGTGAATCAGTGTGCCAAACACAGCTCTGCTGGCAGATTTCGGTGACCCTGCCTGAAAGTTCAGCTCCTGGTGGCCACTGAAGTTCTGCAGGGAGCCAACTCTGCCTGCACGGGAGCTTTGCAGTGGGGCAAGGAAAGCCAACTTCAGAAAAGCTCCTCCACCTGCCACCTACTCTCCTTTTCCACTGCTGCAGCTTTCCTGGCAGGGTTTCCAGGGCAGCAGTGTAACAGGGTTGTGCACACAGCAGCACTAACTGGGCTCTTTCCCCACTGCAGGGCCCTTTTTTGTACCCCATTTTGGCAACCTGGCTCACCCTGTGAGGGCAGGCGCTGAACCTCAGTCACCCACCTGTCTGAACTACTGAGAGCTCCTGCAAAGTTCTCCTTAGGGCAGACTGGCAAAATAAAGTCCTCTCTCATCTCTCAGCTGACTTACAGACATCATGTTGTTGGGGCTGCCCTGGTGTTTTCAGTCTTGTTCGAAGCAAAACATGAAAAATTCTTCTTTGCCTTGCTGCTGAGGGGGCTGCAGGATAGAAAAGGGCAATTTAGCAGCTCATCTCCTGCCTCCCATGTGTAACCTGCCTCTTGGAAAGCTGCTGGAAGTGCCAGAGTGGTGCTAAACCATTATTCTCAGACATTATTTCTTCCTTGTGCTGGTGGTAGGAGAAGCTTTTACAAGAAACTACCACTTGAGCCTTCAATTTGCAAGAACAGAAATACCTTTATATAAGGTATATAAAAACCATTATATGAGGAGGGGAGGGAACCCGCACTGACCTTCTGATGAGAGAAATTTGCCCCTTCAGCAGGCTTGCCTGGGCTCTTATAACAAGATAATTATTTCAGTGCTGTACTCCAGTTGGGGCCGCTTGCTGCCTCTTCAGATTTTATCTTCTTCCTTTTGTAATTTTTTCCGATCACTCTTTAACGTGTTAGAGAAGATTTTAATTTCTTTCTTAGTCTGAGAATGAGGAATGGAGTTGGTAGCAGAGAGGAAAGCCAGGCTGTGGTCACGTCTTCCATCAGATGAGTTTCAGGTGCTGAGCAGTAATGTGGTGTCAAAATACCGAGCAGTGAAGCATTAGGATGATGCATCTCAATTGGTTTCAATCCTCTGGAAGCTGAAAGGAAATCCCCTACTGCTTCAGATCCCATCATGAAATAATGGCATTCTCCTCTTCTGCCTCCCTCCCTGCTCCCTGGGGGAGAGATCAGGCAGGATTTAGATAACCTTCGTTCACGTGGCATAATGATATTGTAAGGGAGAAGATTGTTAAAACAAGCAGCAGACAGGCCTGGGATCAGCCTCTGCTCACTCTCTTATGGTTGATGGTGGGGAAGGTGGTTCTGTTTTTGGAGAACTGCTCCCCATTTCTGCTGCTTTCCCTACTCAGTTCAGCTCCCTCGAGGCCTGTGATGTCCAGGTTCTCCCATCCCCTTGGTTCCTGGCTCCTGGGTGACTGAAATGTGGAGGAAGAGAGGGAAGAGCAGCGTGACTGGCTGGCCTGACGGGCTCCCAGCCCGAGGAGCTGTGTGAGAACCCTGAGCTCTGCTCCTCTGTGTGACCGTTCCCTCCTGGACTCTTCCACCTGCTCCCCGACCTCACTGCTCAGCACATGCCATGCCCTTTTCTCACAGCCTGTTCTCTCTCCTGCTTCCCTGGGATGTGGCCAGGAAGGAAAACCAGGCTCTCCCGGGGTTCTGAGCCTGGCAGATGAGTCTGTAGCCTGCAGTGCTCTGGGCAAGAACAAGTTCCTTTTGATTAAAGCTGGGCTGTGTTGGTAAACCAGCAGTGGATGAGGGACAGCTTGAAACACTCAGATCCTCCAGGACTAGATAAGCATAATTGAGTATTTGGAATTAGCAAAACTGCAAGGATCAAAGCAATCTCCTGGATGGATAACTAGATCAAAGGAGAGACTTTAAAAGGAGAAAACATGGATGTTAAGTTCTCCATCTACACTCTATAAATACAAGATGCCAGCGGTAAAGAGGATATAGGAATAAAGGGAGCTTTTGCACATTTCTCAGCAGGAAATAATTTAGTGTCTGACTAGTTTGATTTTAAATTATGATAAAATAACAGGCACAAAACTCCAGCACAAACAAGGTTCTCCTTTTAAAAGCTAAGTCTGAATCCTTATTAGGATATAGGATAAAATCATAACTTCTTCCATAAATTTACATGAAAGAGCAATATTGTGTTTCTCTGCTTTTGAAGAACAGATGTTACCTGACTAAACAGCAAACTGCAACGTAACCAAAAATCTATCAAGGACTGTGACTTGGTCTCCCTTTAAATCACTCCCTGACATCCAGATAGAATCAGAGAATACAGATTTCTCTCCAAGCACAAGGGGCCCAGCAAAGCACAGGGCAGATTGGAAACGTGACTGCTGCTTGTTTGGCGCGTGGCTGTTCAGAGAATGTGGCATTCTGGATGAAAAATCGAGATGAGAATCTGCCAGGTTTGCCTTATCTTTCCAAGGGGAAGACGCTGGCTTTTAATAGTGGTCGGTCTTATCTCAAGCAGCCCTTGGATGTGGTTGTCCTGCCTGTGGATTGCCTGTGATGCTTTGAGCAGGGTGGGACTGGGATGAGAGCTGAGCTGCAGCCTCAGAACAGGAGAGTCTGCAGAGCGCCTGTGCTGGGGAATGAATTCTCCTGGCATATCCTGGGGGATTGAACTCCCACGCTGACATGTGCTTCCTGCTGCAAGGAGCGCTAATGAACAAATACTTCTCCAGCTAAATGAGGTGTTTCAGAGGGTTGTAAAAGCAGCTTTCTGGGAGGAGAAAATGAGCTGAGCGGTGGTTTATGCAAGAAGGAAATGCAAATGGTACATGTCTGCATGCTCAGCCTGTCGCCCTCACCTCACTCATGTGTGTGCATCTGGGGGAATTTAAAGGGTTAGGCAGCTCTGAGGATCCCAGGGGTGGACTGGACTGGAGATTCTTCACTGAAATCCTTTCGTCAATCTGACCTCTCAGGCCTATCCCATACGGATGTGAAAATCCCCTGACAGTGGAAGAGCTGGGTGTTAGGAGTAAGATTGACTTAACTTTTGTGGAGAGGCATTTAAAACAGCATTAACGTTACCTCTTGCCACGGCTGAGTTCTCTGCCTGAGGCTTTCCTTCATTACACTTTGGATGAAAGACAGGAAAGGAGCATCCAAAAGAACAACCAGCACTGCTGTGCTTGGCTCCTCTTTTTTTCTGAGCAGATAAAGCTCAGTGAGGAAAGAAAACATCTTTTATTGTGCTCTGCTCTTTCTCCAAATTCTGTGATCGGTTAGCTGCCAAGCACTTTCCAATCCAACCAAATCAATTTGCAAACTTTCACTAATACTATCAGGTAATCTGCAAGCTGTTTGCTCCCTGCCTTATTGGAGGGACCATTAATACACAGGATAATGGATACCTCAGGGAAGCCAGACATTAAGTTAATAATTAATGTTTACAGGGGCCTTAAGGCAACTGAGCGCATTTACCTCTGTGAGGATATTGAAATTGCATTACTGTAATTTCAGCTGTCTCCCCATAGTTGGCAATCAGAGTTGGGCTGGAGCCTGGCTCCAGATGAGCTGTTCTTACCCTGGATTGCAATAAATAAAGTGTTCCTGGGAATTGCTGGGCTTTCCATGCTGTCCTGTCAGTTTGTGCTAATGCTGAGGGAGGCGTGTGGGACTAATCCCTCCTGACAGGCTCCTCGGGTGCTCTGCTGGAAGTGCTGCGTGGGGGCTGTGGGTGCTCAGTGCAGGGGGATGAGGCTGATGTCACGTGAAGTGCTGATCCTGCTCTGTCTTCTGAGGACAGCACAGAGAGTTTGTACCACCCCCAAAGAGCCTCTGTGAGTGGAAAGGGTGGATCTAGGGGGGACATGAACCCAAACCCCAGCCCTGGTCTTCAGCCAGGCAGGGAGGGGCTGTTCACTGAAGGTATCTCACAGACACGGTGACGGTGAATTCAGAGCAGCCTTAGTCCAGTCGGGGTCCGGGGTATGGATGGATCAGGCTCCACCTATAAACCCGAGAAGCTGGGATGTTGGTTGGCAGGTCTTGGGACCTGCTTCGCCTCTGCAGGTCACAAATCAATTGTGTGTGTTCATTGAAGAACCTCCCCTTTTCATAGCTTTGCCTCTAACCTTTCTTCCCTTCTTTCTGCACCATCTGCAGTTTGATACATTCCCTCCAAAAGCCCTGGCTCCACTTTGTCCCATACCCAGTGTACATTCCTTGTTCTCTCAGTCCATGTGTCTGCTGCCTCTGAGGTTTCCCTTCTGTGCTGATTTTGTCCCATTTCCCTCAGGGTCTGTTTTCCTGTAGAGATTTCTCCTGTTCCAGGGCCAAGCTACATCTGTTTGGGGTCAGAGTGCTGGGCTGGGGCTGACCCTACTGCTGCTTCAGGACAACACTGAGCACATGCTTGTGCTGGGGCAGTTCTGGGACATTTGGGCACAAAGGCTTTAGCACAGGCATCCTCACATGTTGGGGAAAATTGGGTTGGGTATAAGTCACATTTGTTGGCCCCAACTCTCATGTTTGGACAAATTTTTGCCAAGTACTGAAATGTTTAAAATAGCATTAGACAAACCTCCCATTCAATTTATGAGCATTCATCCCCGAAGAGTCTGCTTGGGAAATGTGTTCAATTCCTAAAGCCATTGTCTTCCACTCAGAACCTCTTCACTCTGGACAGGTGAACAGCTACGCTGAGCTGCTTGTCTCTCATCCAGTCTCCTGAAGATAGGTCTTATCTGGCTGCGAGGTGTAATTTGTTTGAAACTGTCCTCACTCATCAATCCCAATGATGTTAGCTCAGTGCTTAAGCCAGTCCTTTTATTAAGTTCCAGGGGTTTTGTATTCCACAATCCAATTGTGCATTATTGATAAAGTCTTGAGCAGGAGATTACTTGAGCCGTGAGCTTTCTGGCACATTAGTCATACCTGAGCTGTATTTCTCAGCGGAAGCTGCTCTCCTCTTCAGTTACTGCCTGTGTGCCTCTCCTGTTCCTCTGGAGCTCTGGGGTTTCTGACTCCAGGCAGAGCTGCAGGATCATAGCAGGGAGGTGACAGTGCCAACAGGACAAGCAGAGGCTGTGGCCTGGCTGCTGAGTGCTGCAGGAAGAGCTTCCCAGCAGGAAGAGCAGAGCAGCTCCAGTGACAGGAACCAGGGCCCCAAATGCCTCTCCGAGTGCACAGAGCCAAGGCAGGTCTGGGATCAAGCTGGGAAGTGATGCCTGTGGGTTTCATATTTTTGAGTCTGAGAGATTTTAGCCTTCTAGTAGCTGCTAACCTTTCTCAAGGGAAAAAAAACTATCTTAAGAAAGCTTTTTCTTAAAACAATCTTTGTAAAACTTTTTGTTTTCTCAAAACAATTTTCTCTTCATAATGTTTACCTTTCTAGTTGTGTTTCTCTAGTTTAACCAATGAGACTAGAAAAGTGTCGTGTCTATTCACCAATCATGTTAAGTCTGTATCAGACCACTGTTGCCCTGATTTTTCAGCCTTCTGTGTGTGTCTCACAGTTCAGAGTTCTTAGGTTGTTTCTCACACGTGGGTGTTACAAACAGAAGCAATGTTTTCCTTAATTTAAGGTAGTTTACATTCTTTGTTTTAGAGATAAGGACAGCTGATGGACAGTTGTCATGACCAATGGGGTGGGGAGAGGTGTCACCCTTCTCCCCCAATCCCGGGCCTTTGTAGAAATACTATAAAAGTGGAGTCAGATTTTATAATAAACAGTTCATGCCTTCTCACCAAAGTGAGTGTGTGTCTGTGTGTCGAACACTGACATATCACCTTATAAAAGGTAGTAAAAAATAAACAATCAAGCCTTCTTATGTTTTCAGCTTCTAAAAAAGTATTTAGAGTAATTCATTTTTCCATATCCTCCAACAACAGATGCCAGCAGGTCAGGATCAGTGAGGGACGTGGCCAGGCACGGGCAGCACTGCTGCCTGTGGATCCGTGGTGGCACCCCAGCAGTGCCCTGGCGTGGCTGCCAGCCTGTCCCTTCCCAGCCCTGCAGGGTGGGGAGGGGGTGCCAGGTCACTGCTGGGCCAGGAGTGGGGTGCTGCCAGAGCACTGTGACAGCTCGTCCCTTTCCCAGGGCTGCACTGAGGTGGTTTAGGGAAAGGAGGGCAGGGATGTGCTCACGTGTCACGGTAGAACACGAAATGGATTGACTCCACGTAGTTGTCAGAAGAGAAAGAAGGCTTTATTTACAATCCCAACAGTTTCTTTTAAAGGAATATTACACTTTTTAAAGGTCTGTTATTGGTCCATGGGACTGACACTGCTCTCCATTGGTTCAGGAATAGGAAACAACCCCTGGGACAGTTGTTCTGGCAAAGGGAGCACTGTTTGCTGAACCTGTGCTGAGAAACGGAGAGAGATGTTTTTTGAAAGAAACTGTTGGCAGCTTTCCCTTAGGAAAGGAGCCAGCAATGGTCAGCAAGCTGAAATTCTCCTGGGTCAGAAATATCGAGCCCACACTGCAGGAGCCTGCAGGGCCACAGGTCTGTGCCAAGGTGTGGAAATCTACCTGGAGCTGTGGAGGAATCCTAAAGGTTCTTGTGTGGGGAAGACTGGAAGGACTTTGATGCACTCAGGGCCCTGATGTGTGACTCCTAAATGGCACATTTTCCCTATGGATGGGCAGGCTTTGTGGTCTTGGAATGACTGTGATTTTCACATATTAGTTACTTTTAAGTCTAGGAAAATGCTGAACCAGATGTTTTGCCCCCAGATTCCAGCAAAATGATCATAAAGGCATTGGAAGTAGTGAGAGCCTTAATCTGTCAGCTGATTGGGAGATGTGTGTGTGTTGGTTAAAAGCAGGCTATGTGCAGCCTTGCACCTTCCCAGCAGGGCAGGGCACATCCTTCTGGAATCATCTTCACAAGCACAGCTCTGCCATTACAGACTTGCTCACAAAACAGCAGCAGCCAGAAAATGGAAACCGAATTAAAGCACTTGTTGTCTTTGTTGCAGAGGAAAAGAGAGATTTCTTTCTGCAACAAATTTATGTCTTGGGTTTTCCATGACTACTTGATATATTTTTTAACCACTGTAGAACTGCCAGAAACAAGGTATTAACAACCCCACTGTGCAGCTCAAAATAGACTTGAAACTAGTTGGTTCTTTCCTCTGAGGGTTTCTTAGCGTGGTTTGCAAAACTGTGCAGTGAAGTGTGACCCGTGCTGGCTGGTTTTGCTTTCCCTGACTTGTGTATCATCACTTGGGCAGGACAGTGATGATGGAGGGATGGTACTCAGAGGATGTGCTCCTGCAGGGGATGTTCAGGCACGTTTTACAGTCACACTCCCCTTCCTGTTCATGTTTCTTGTCACACACTCATTGCTGCAGTATTGCCTTCCAGACACACCATAAAGGCTGGAATAAAAATGTCCCCCCTGTTTTTCCTTCAGGCTCTCTCTCTCTCCTCTCCTGTCGGTGAAGGGGGAAAGATGAAATAAAATAATTTTAAAATTGGGTTCTTCTGTGCAATGCCTCAATGGGCAGGATCAAAGCGCAGCTTCTTTGTAGAAACCATGGGGAAGGCTGGGGTTGGTGTGACAGGAGGGGTTTCCCACTTCACTTGGGGGGCATTTTCTGAGCCGATCCAGCTGAGCTGTGCCCATGGACTGAGTGTGTCCTGCACATGTTCCTGAGCCCCTGGGGGTGGGATGTCAGGGAGCTGCGGGTGCTGCCTGGTCCCACACCACGCCCTACCCTGGCTGGGGGCTGGATCCCTCTGCCCCACCTGTCCTCCAGGAACCTCTGCACCTGAAACTCCTGCACATCCCCTCGGAGCTTCTGGAGCCTTTATGAGCTGGAGCTTTGACAGGCTGACATTGTTGTCCCAATTCACATGCTAAAAGGCCTTTTACTCCCCCTCCCTGCCCCAGCCTTTGGTTTTATAAGCCTTATTAGAGGCTCATCTTGCAAGGCCTTTGGGGGCTATTTGGCTTGATAAAACACCATATAAATTGGAGTGGCTGTTGATTTTGGAGCCCTTCTTACGAGACAATTGTGTTTCCAATTAGGGATTTCCTTCCCTTACATGCACAACATGGTGTTTTTTCCTTTGCAAGATGGCTTAAAATGCCTGCCATGTGCTGATAAGCTCTGTGCTAGACCTTTTGTCTTCTCCTGCATGTGTGCAGGCCAGCGTGCACAATGGTGAGGTGGATACAACTCCCCAAACCCACTGCCAGTCATAAAAAAGCTGATCCAGGACAGTGCTTGTTCTCCCCAGGAGCTGTGGGGATGTTCAGAAAATTCACTAATTTAGCTGCTTGTTGAACACTGCCAAATGTGGAATGATTTGGTTTAGAGGTGGCCTCAGGAGGCTGAGAAGGTGGATTAGCAGGGCAGGAGTGCTGGCAGAGGGCAATGCCAGCTGGCTGTTGTGGGCATGGGGTCTCCTTGGGAAGAGGAGAGGTGGGAGGATCCCCCAGAGCCAGGGGGACAGGAGTGAGGAACAGGAGGCACTGAAAGGCTCCCAGGCCAGTACCACCCTCGTCAAAAATAACTGCAGGGCCACAGTGAGATTTCTGGTTTCTTTACTTCTCCTTGCCTCTTCATTTCCATCATGGATAAGACTTGATTGAAATGGGGTTGCAGAGTTCCCCCTCATCCCCTCACCACAAATGGTCCAAGAAAAATAAAAAAGCCTAGCTCATCAGAGGTTATCATCTCTCAGGATAACGTGAGTTGTGACTTGGGGGTCTGAAGTGATTTCTTATCTGTTAAAAGCCTACAACTGCCTGGGCAGCAGGCCTTGCTGATGCTTGCGGATTTTGAAGGGTGGAGGAGAGGTGGGTAATGTTCTGATCTTTTGTAAAGAAGAGCAGCAGATAAAGTTTACTCTGGAGTCTGTAACATGCTCCAGCACTCTTGTCCTCTGGTAGTGGCCTGTGCTAAAAGCACATCAATAAAATTGCTGATGCTGCTGTTAAGTAACAAGGTAATTACCAAGGATGGGGAGGGGAACAGAACTGAAAATCTGAAATGGTAGTTAATGCCTTTCCCATTAAGTTACCAGCCTTAAATACATGGCTTACTGCATCTCTAACTTTCACTGCTATAAAATGGTGCAAATTGCAGACTTAAGAGATCATTAGCAAAATACACAACGGATTTATCTTCATGAATAAAAATGATTCAGCACAGAGCTTTTTCTTTTGTGGGTAGGCAGATGCAAGTCAAGACAAGAAAGACCCAGTTCCCAGGTAGTGTTCAGGAACAGCAAATCCAAAGGTTTGTGCTGTCTGTGTGGTTAAAGCTGTCTTAACCTCCTTGATGTAAATAGTTCTGAAGATAAAAGATGAAGCTCTTCCGAGAATATTTTGCCGTTCCCTGGTGACAAATCAAGGAAATGTTTTGTGCTGATTAAGTCACTGTCAGCAGGTCAGCCATCTCGGGGAACTGATTTAGAGCCCTCTTAAATAAATCACTTTTTTTTCTCACCTCTGCCCATTCCTCACCCAGCTCTGTACCTGCCCTGAAGATGCAGATGGGGCTCTGTGTGCTGTAACCTCTGCTGTGACCCTCCCCTCACCTCTGGGGAAGCTCCAGCAGCAGAATCTGCAGGAGCTGCTCTCTCCCAGCTCCACTGCAGCCCAGCTCCCGCAGAAAGAAAAGGGAAGAAAATGTGTTCCCACAGTGCAGGTTTGGGTTTTTCTGCCCTTCTGTTACTCGTGGGTATTCAGGGTTCAGCCTGCACCCAGCTTTCAGATGCAGTGAAATGGTGCCGGTTCTCATTCCAGAATGGCTGGAAAAGTATCCTGATTATCCTTTGAGTGTCTGGTTCTCCCTAGCAAGTGTGGAAACCGAGTGCCTCACTTCTGTGCCTTATTTCCTCTCCGGTAATGCCAGAATGTGCCTGAGCCCCCCCTGTGCCCACCGGTGCTGCCTGCAGGATGGCTCCTTCAGGCTGTCATCTCACACCTACCCTGGGCCCCGGTGCCCTGCTTGTGGTTGTGGTTGTGACTCCTGGGCTGTGTTGTCTTCCTGCCATCCCAGGGCAGGCACAGCAAGCATTTGCTGGCAGTAAAACCCCCTTGGCTCCTGAGAAGGAGACTCAGAGCTTCAGTCTGAAGGCTGAGGGAGCTGTGCAGTCACCTGCAGTGACCTCAGACAGCATCAGGAGAGGGGAGGGTGAAGAAAGGACTGTGTCAGAGACCTGGGGGATTTTATTACGAGACATTAACCAAGCATAAATTCTTTTATCATCATTAACATTTTCAGTCCAAAGCTGAACAGATCCAGGAGCTTTAGACCAGATCAGGGCTCTGTATCATCTGGCCATTACAGCTTTTGATACTGAGCCAACCTCATCCTATCTCTTTGGCTAACAAGAATCTGAGAGGCTTTTGCTCTGTTTTCAAAGCGGATGAGATGCATCACCAGTGCTCCAGCTTTCCTTTTCTTTCATTTCCTAAACCAATAAATATTTCTCATAGATGGGCCTAATAGTCTAAGCATAACCTGGCAGCTCATGAAATATTTCCTTGCTTTAATCAGAATCCTGAAGCAAACAAGGAGGGAAATAAAAAGCCAATAATATGCTTGGTTGTGTGCACAAAAGTAGAATGAAATATATGAAGCTGGTAATGGCTCTGCTGTCACATCTTAAAAACATTTGCTTTGACTTGCATAAGTGTCAATTCAGCTTGCACTTGACACATTATACCATGGATAAAGCTGCTGGCTTTTAAAATCAGGTCTTTAAACGAATGCAGAGATACTCTAAGTAGCTACTTTGTATTGTTGGGTAATGATGTATGTAGCAGAGAAAGCTTTTCCTCTAAAAGCACAACTTTTAGGCTGCAATTTTTTCTGCTGTGTCTCTTCATTAGGGAAGGAGCCCGGAAGCTCATCCTCTGTCATGATTAAAGGCAGGTCTCTTTAGCTGAGGTCACAAGTTGGACCTCTTGGCCATTTGCTGGGGAGGTGTGTTCAGCCAGGCTTTCGTCCCAGCTCCTGGGCAGCCTGGCTGGCAGGAGAGCAGAGGAGCTGGGGGCTCTGTCCTGGGATTGCAAATCTGTTAAACCTGCTCACTGAATATCCTCGTGCTGGTCCTGAACATCCTCGTGCTTAGATCTCCTGAAAAGCAAATTTCACCCCCTACCCCAAGCCCAAGATCACAGAAATCTGCTACTCTTACCCAGGAATATATTTGAGTTTCTCCACTGGGATTCAAGGTGACCAGCAGCCTCCTACCACCCAGAGGACTTTCTTAACTCTCTCCCCATGATGACTGAGTCAAATGAAATCTTCCTGTCTTCACCCTCCACCCTGTCTGCCCTCTTTACCTGCCACCTTCTCATACTCCACCTTTGCCTCCTTTTGGTCCTGAACGTTCTGCATTTCCTTTATGTCATCAAGTCCGATGGATCAACAGAACTTTTCTCACACTGAGGTCACATCTGTCCTAGGCTTGTTCATGTTTTTGTGCCAGCCCTTTCTCTGTTTATCATGAGAGCACATGGCAGGCCTAAGGTCCTTGCCTACATGCACCACTGGCCCTTCTCTGGCTGTGCTGCTCATTTCCTTCATAGCCTCACTCTATTTGCCCTCTGGTAAGCTTTTCCTTTATCCCTTCTTAGAACTTTTTAGGTTTTCTAGTCCTCTTCCCATTTCACTCCTGCTGCACAAGAAGAAGTGGTCCCTGTGCTGATGCTCTGCTTCCATTTCTGCTTTTGCATTTTGCTCCTCCACTCACCTGAGTCCCTCCTGGAGGAACAGTCCTCCTTCCAGAGGCACAGCCCACAGCTCCAGACCCTCATTCCAGCACTCCTCTTTGAGCCACCCCTGCTTTCCTTCCCTCTGGGCCGGAGAAATCCTATTAAAGGGCACTCGAGTGCTGTGTCCTTTGTGCCCCCCCGTCAGGGTCGCAGTATCCACGGCCATGGGGCAGCTGGGTGACTTCTCTGCTATCCCGGAGCTCTCCTGAGAGAAAACTCCAGGCAGGGAGCTGCAAGTTAATGCACCTTGCTCTGGGCAAGGCAGTTTACCTTACAGCTGCTTCTCACCACCTCACAGCCTCTAATTTTCTTGTCCTACTGCCTTGAACTTTATTTACTCTGGGGACAATTGGAGGAGATGGCTCTGAGTGTTTCTCAAACACCGAACAGCAAGAGCTGGGCTGAAATGTGTGAATTGCTGAGAGCCTTAAGTGACAGCTGCTGTACTTGTGACCCTTGGGTGAGGAAATTAGAGGCTATGAAACCACTAAAAAGGCTCTCTGCCACAATATTTATTTTGCCCAAGTTCCCTAAGGCTCACTCAGAAATGTGCTTCTGAGGACTGCTCAGTGCTCACATGTTTACAGTGCAATGGAGTTAAAAGCACTTGGGATTTGCCTCGCTGCTGGAAAAGCAGGGTGGGAAGCCTTGAAGGCTTTTTAAACAGGATTAAAGCTTTTCATACTCGGAGAATAGGGATGGGAGGGCTTTTGCCACGCTGTTGTTTGATCAGTGGGGAGGGGGTTTCCATCCCAGGATTAGCTGTTATCCCGCTCCAGGGGCAGCCTCATGACGTGTGGGAGGATACATAGATCTGGACTTCACCGGTGATATTTTGTCCCGTAGGCAGCTTTAGGATTGCCAAACTGAGCCCTCTCCCATCAGAGAGGGCAGCAGGCCTCAAAAAAATAAGAGGGACCAGGTTCAGAGAGGCTTTAAACAGGACTTTTGTCTTCATAATGCCAGTCCTCCTCCCTCTGCAGGTTTCTGCATCTTCTTGGAGGGCTCCAGCCCTCCAGGTAACTATCGCTTGCCCTGTGGATGGGGAGGATTTTCTCTTCCCAGTCAGAAATCCTGGGGAGGATCTTCTTTTCCTCCATGATGAGAAATGTCTTTGCACTCAGCGTCATGTCCCAGCCTCTGTGGGAAAAAGCTTTCCTTGGGGAATGTGCTGGTGACTAAATTCCAGGGTCAAAGCCCTTTCTGAACATCATGGTGGTGTTTCAGTCTTTTTCCAAATCAGCTCTGAGGGAGCAAGTTTGGGATATTCCTGCTGCCAGATTTATAAAATAAAATCTGGGAGATGTAGTCTGATTCCCTGCCCTGCCAGTGGCTCTGTGACCTTGGATAAGTCCTGATCATAATGGAGGTGGCTGAGATGTGAGTTTGAAATGTTTTTGTCAACAAAAAACGATTACATAGGCACAGGAAATATAAATAAATAAGTGATCCAGGAAAATTTGTAATTTTTTTTTTCTACCAGTACCTGGAAGAAAAAAAAAAAAAAATCACAGAAACTTGGCTGGAGTCCCTATTCACTCTAATCCTTTTCTCCTTGACAAATGCTGCAGATTCTGTATGCTGGAGGATATTCTTCAGGAGAAGCCTGGCTGTTAGTACATTAAGAGGCAATTTAATATTGAATGCACACCGAAGAAGCAGAGCTCTTGACTAGAAAGCAAACAGGACCAGAAAGGGGATACAAATAAATAGAGCAAGCACCAACCTTTTCCCAAGTCTCACCTTAAATTCCCTTTTGAATAAAGGTAAAGCTGATTCCAGCGTTTCCTGCTCAAGGAACTCCTGCTACTTTATCACTGTGAAGATGCAAACGGAGCTGAGCTCTGAAACAATCCTCAGGTGCTCTGGTGTGTTGCTGACAACCCTGTGGCCAGGGGTCCTTCTCTCAGCACGAGCACAGCGGGGTGGGATTTCTGCTCTCCTGCAAGGCCAAATGCCTCAGGTTTTCCCCACTCTTTTCTGCTGCCTAATTCATACATGGGATTTGCTGTTTTACTTTCGAGCAGCTATTTCCTGCGAGATGGTTTTCAAACAGATTGGGGGGAGGGGGGAGTTTGCAGCACAAATATTGAAGCTCGCTGTGTCAGCTTTGGGGATGAGGGAGCATCTTTGGCCGTTGGCATTGCTGAGCTCTGCCCGGCCCATCCCATGGTGGCTGCAGGTAACAGCTGGGCAAACCCAGCTCACCCTCACCAGGCAGGATTAGAGCTGATTTTCTTCTGCTCTCAGCAGGAGGACCTGAAATCTGAGCTGCTTTCAGGGCTGAAGATGTGCTCAGTTCGACAAGTGATGCAAAACTGGAAACCTGGGGTGGAAGAACAGGCAAGCTGGCTGGGAAAGACTCCGAATTGCAGTGTTTTTCTTGCCTTAGTCCTGAGTTTTGGGTACTAAAGCTACCCACAAATCTCCTCATCTCTGCAGCAGACAGACACAGCACTGTGGTGGAGATACTGCTGATTTTGGTGGATCAGAGGGTGGCCCCTGCCTGGGTGTCTGGGTCACCCACAGATGCGTTGATTCACACTTCACTCTCCCAGCCAGTGTCTCCCACCCAGCACTTACCCTTCCAATCGTTTCCAAACTTCATTTTGCACAACCTCTCCGAGTGCAGAGGCATCCAGTGCTGTCCTGACATCCTTTCTCCCTGTAGGAAGCCTTAAGCAGCTCCTGCACGGGGCAGGCAATGACTGAAGCCACGGCTTTGCCAGAGAGTGCCTGGGCTCCCTAGAGACATGGAGAGGGCTCCACTCTGGGCCGTGTTTGGCACTCCTGAGCTCTGTGAAGTGCAGGAGAGTTGTCTCCTATCTAAAGGTGTGTTTCACCCCTGCAGAACAGGCAGTGAACGTCATGGTGTGAGGGCTGGGGACAGGTTCTGCCTTCTCTGCCACTCAGTGTGACTCTGTGGCACTGCAGCTGCCTCGAGCTTTTCCATCTGTTCCCTGTCCCCTTTGTAGCTGAGAAAGGATGGACAAGCTTGTGGAGACTGGATCAACCTCTGCTTGTGATGGGAATAGACAGAGAAATGGGCCTCCCCTCCAGGCACCGAGGCAGGGCAGAATTCCTTTAGTGCCAGAAAACTCCTCTGAGGACAATGCCTTTCCCTCTCTCTTGCCTGGGAGCAGGTACAAATTGTCCCACTGTGCTCTGTGGGTTTAACTTCATTACAAAAAGTGTGCCTGCTGAAAGCCAATGTCCTCCACAGGTGCTTGGGGAGAAAAATGCCTCTGGAATAGCCCATCTGGTTCGTGGATTTTGATTACTTCCCTCTCCCCTCTCCCTGCCCTCATTACTAAGAAATGCCCAAATGCTGTTAACAGTCCATTCCCATAATAACAGTGCTGCTTCATCAGGGGCAGCCTCCACCACAGGAGAAAGCAAAGCAGCTTTTTTTTTCTTCCCGTGAAGATGGGGAAGGAGGAAATCGTGTTGGGAAATTGTGTTTGGATGCAGAGGAGGGCTTGGGAAGGGAAGAACAGCCCCGGGTGCTGTTCTGTCAGGGTGATGGGCCAGCAGGTTCACTGAGATAACACCACTGCCTTTGGTCACCCACAAGCCCCAGGCAGCAGTGAGGCAGGTCAAAGTCCTCTGCCTGGACAGAGCTGTAAAGCTCCCCAGCTGTTCTGGGGACGTGACATGATCTCTTCCTCACAGAAATGTAGTGCTGGCCTTGGAAAAACCCAGTGATGTTTGGGTCTGGCATAGCAGATATCTGGAAGCCACTTAGATGGGCCAGTGGTGATTTTGAAACTAGCAGAAGTGCAGAGAGCTAAATGAGGAAATTAGTTGCCCCGCAAAACACTTCTGCTGAAAAATCAGATGTCAGTTAAGTTACTGCTTTCTTTGTTTGTGTTCCAAAATTTCAGTTTCTTCCTGCTCACTCCTCATGCTCCCAGCATGACCAGACCATACCCTTTTGCTTGGCACTGTGACCTTTTATCCCTGGCCTCTGGCTTGAAACATAAATTGCATTGTCTGGACATTTGTGCTGCACAATAAATCTGTCTCTTGGTCAAGCAGAACTTCAGTGTAGGGGGAAGGAAACAGTAAATTGTGGGGAGATATTTCTGTTTGTTTTCTCCTGATTTGCTGCTCTTAAAATCTCCCTGTCTGGCTTTTGGATAGTCATTGAGACAACTTGGCCTCCTCTTCCCTGCATGGATTACCAATTTTTCCTGTGTCCTTATTGTCTTTTGTTCTCATTCCACAGCAGAACTGAGTGTCTTTCAGGAGCCTTATTCCCTTTACAGATAAGTTATCAGGGCTTTCAGTACCACTTGCATCTGAGGCACTCGGCAGCATGGACCATGGACTCATACTGGTAGTGCAAAAAGCAGCTCCTACAGTTCATTCAATGTCTTTGTGGAGGAGGCACCAGAGACAGAGCTGGTGAGGCGCCATTGGAGTCAAATCGTGCTTGTCAGGGAAACAAGCTAAATTTCTCTCCCATTGTGTCATCACTCTTTGGTTTATAAGCAGCTCTCTGAGTTGGCTCTCCCTTGCCTGGCTGGCAGGAATCTTCATTTTCTCCCTGGCTCTCCCCTTTGGTGCTGGCTCTTGCTAATGCTCCACAGCTGCCTTAGGGCTGCACGTCCCCTCACACCTGGACTTCAGCACGACTGGTTTTTTAAGCTCTAGCAGCCAGATGTGCCACACAGAGGTGGACTGAAGCTGCTGCTATGTCCGAGCGTTACCCCGGAGAGCCCTGCCATTCCTTGTTCCCTTGCAGCAGAGGGATTCTCAGGTCAGCCTGGTGCGGGTGCCACCTCCCCACCTCAGAGCTGTCACACAACTGCAATGGGACCGCTTGGTTGTGGCTGTTCCACTCACAAACCCAACAGGAGCCACCTCCCAAGGCCAGGAGCTGTTTGGAGGCTTCTGTGCAATCCACCAGCTCTTCCACCAGTGCAGGTTCCTCATGAATTTCCAAGCCCTTTCTGCACCTGGGGCACTTTCTCCAGGCAGGATTAGTTCCTGTTAAGCAGTGCTGGAAGAGGAGCAGCCTCAGCCACCAGGGAGTGTCCCCCTGAGGAGACAGAGCCCAGCCCAGCAGGGCACAGCTCAGTTCCTGCTGTGGTTTAGCTCTGCCTTCAGCCCGTGCTGGGGATCGTGTGCTCTCAGGGCTGCTCCAGAAAGGCAAAGGCAGCTCCAAGGAAAGGTGTTGGTGATGAGAATGAGGAAAGAGAAGGTTGGACTTGGTAAAATCCTGACATGTTCAGCTTTTTCCATAACAGGCAGGATGAAGGTGCAGAGCAGGAATACCCCTGGCAGGTCTCTTGGTGCATTCAGAGGCCCCATCAAGGGATTTCCTGCATTTCTTGCAGATGGGAGATGTTTCTGGCATTCTCTTCGCAGGCATGGCTGGGCAGAGCCAGCTGCGCAGACAGCAAGAGGAAATCTCCTATTTTGGAGTGGTGTGATGTCATTACACAGGGGGCAGGTCAGGGGGACGATAATATGTGTGGACAGCAGCCAAGACATGCTGGAAAGGAGAGCAGAGCAAATATTTGAGAGACTTGTTCTCTAGCACAGCCTCTCAGGGCCAGAGCTGGCACTTACCTTGAGTACTGCAGGGTTCAAGTTTATTCACTGTCAAGATAATCCAGCCAAGAGGGGATGAGCTGGGATATATGAAAATGGAAAAATCAGTCATTATTTTCTAAAGGAGCCTGTAAACTTGGTACATGCTTAGGTGCACACAAGGGCTCAGATCCTTTCCAGCTAAAAATCAGTAGAGCCACCACTTCTCAGGGGAGAAAACTTTATCTTGTTCCTGCCCTGCTTTCCTCAGCTGCTGTCCTGTGGCCAGCTGGTGATAAATTCCAGGTCCTGGTCTGCCAGCTCCCACATCTGAATCCACATAATGTGTCCCAATGCCCTGGTCCTCCTGTTGCTGTTTATATCAAAACCGACACAGACTCGCTGAGTTCAGAAGGCTACAGTGTCTACTTTAGTTTGGGATGATCTTTCTTTTATACTATTTTACACAGACCAATTTGATTGGTGAAACAAAGGCAAACCTCTTCAGTCACATTGGTCAAATGAGAGGGAGATCACGAAGTCCCTCCTATGAGAAAGGAGTGAATAACACAGGTACAGTTAGAAAAAACAGTGCTCTTGTTTACGGAAAATCGCCTGGGAAAAGAATATCCGAAAAACTCAAACATGTCAGGCATGAATTCAGGGCTACAGTCCCCCCAAAGCTGTGCTGTGGGAGAGGTCAGTGGCGACAGGGAAAGGACAGCAGGAGGAGCGGAACAGAGGAGCTCACCTGCTTCTTGACAGTTGTAGAACTGCCAGAAACCACCAGGAAATCCCAGTTCCTCTCAGGTGGCTCCACATGGGAGCGCTGCTCACTGCCCTGTTCCCTCCTGCCCTCCCCAGGCTCATCCCAGGGATTTCCCAGGAGGGTGCAGCTCCAAGGACACCTGGCACACGCTGTCCCTGTTTGATGGCTGTCACTGCAGTGAAACAAATCTCCTGGTTTCGGTTCCCTGACCTTCAGCAGCCAAATCATTGACTGGCATTTCCTACTCTCCCCTCTTCCCTACACTGGCAATAACTGTGTGCACATAAAAGCTTAGGGAATGCTGATCAGGATAAATGCAATGGTGTTTCTAGCCCTGTGAACACATGCTTTATGACTATTGTGGGGTTTGGGGATTTTTTTTTTTGGTGGTTTTTGTTTTCTAGAAAGAAAAAGTCCCACAGGGTTTTTGTTCACATAATTGTGTTGAGCAAATTTGAAATATTTGAAAGCTTTTAAGTGCCTGTTATATATACATCCAAGGTTTGTCTTGGAACATGCTAGGTTGCAATAGACATTTTCCAATTAAGTGAAACAGCAGTGAGGATAATGGGTTTATGGAAATGGAAGAGCCATGCTGGAGGGAGATGGAAAGCCAGAAAACATTAATCTTAATAGGATCCTTTTTCTTTTTTAGCTTTGCTTTTTTCTAAAAACTTTTTAAAAATTTCCCTAGGCATGTTCCTGGTTCTGCCGTGGCCCGTTATGTATCTAGAGAATCTCTTCCCCTTTTTTTCCTCATTTACTCCAAATTACTCTCTTTTTTTTTTTATATACCTTCTCTCCAAGAAATCATCTGCACTACCCTTTCTCCAGTGATGGAGGCTTGTGCACACATCCAGTCATCTGTCACTTTAAGTGAGCATGCAGTGTGGGCATGGGAATTCACAGCCTTCTGCTCTGGAAGGCAGAGTAACCCTCCAAAGAGCCAAGTCCTCCCTCCCTCCCTCCCTCTGCCTCTCAGGAAACCTCTGGGAGAGCTCTGGGCTCTGCTCCAGTCCTGCAGCCCAGTCACCTTGGGCCAGGCCCCTCCCTTCTCTAGGGTGAGAAAATGTCTTTTCCAGGAGGCTTCCCAGTGAAATGAGCAGGATCCAGGTGGGATCAGTGCCTGGGACTGGCACCTTGCTGTGCTGCTCTGCTTTTCATGCTGTGCCTTGCTGGGGCAGGCCCTGGGCACCGGAGCAGCCCAGTGGATGCTGAGTCTGGCCCGGGAGGGTGGTGCTGAGCTCGGCTGAGGGGCTTTCCCTCTTTGGGGGGAGTCACTGTGGGATCAGAGGGGAATGGGATCATTTACAGCCAGAAATCAGGACTCTGAGTCCCCGGCCAAACCTGCTGGCAGTAACTGGAGCTTGAAGAAAGGAGGCAACTTGTGGGTTGTACACGACACAGCACGCAGAGGGATGGCTGTGCCATCTCCCAGGAGGGGTGCTGGGCTTAACCCACCCCTTCCCTGTGGCCGTCACCCCTCCCACCCGACCTGTGACGCTTCCCCATGCCAGCTCTCCCCCCTGCTTCACCCTCATTGTGTGAACACCAGCACAGACTCCCGTGAGATGCTGGATTTGGATCATCTCCGTAGGAACAGCCACCTCGGGTCTGGCACGGGTGTTTTTAATTCCCTTCCTACCCCTGGATGTAAAAATGGCCCGTGTTTCTTTAAATCCACTCGCTCCTTTACAACTGCTGCTTTGCGGGAAACAATGCTTGGATCTTTAATCTGAAAAAAAAAAAAAAGGGCTTAGGCTCCCCTACTGTATTTATCTCTGCCCAAATCAGAAGGGTTGGAGCCTTAGACACCTCAAAGATCTCCCTACGGGTAGGCACATTTCAATAGTGGATGAAGGGCTATATCTATATATATAGATAGATATATAAAACATTAGATAGGCTTCTGCATGCGAAGAACCCCCAAGGAACCACATAATTCCACTCTGTTGAGGTTCTAATGCTGCACCTGTCAAGGCAGTGTCAGTGTGATCTCAGAGCAGGGCACTGGGGAGAGCGTATTGATCCCATCTGGATACAGAGCACAGCATCCTCTGCATCCTTTATGTCCAACACAGCAGCCCTTGCCCAGCTTCGCCCCTCCTCTAACAGCAAAATCTTTCATCCACGAGCCAAAGCAAAACGACTTCACCAGCTCTGATGTCCTGGGGAAATGTGTTGGGCCTCTGCCACGAGTACACAGGCTCCTTCCACACCCAGAAGCTTTCAGGCAGTGAGCAGGATTAAGACATGCAGCCCTAGGCTTTGCTGTGACCTTTGGGTATTTAAACAGTCTTGGCCTGGCTTCATGAATATGAGCAGACTCCTGTCTGCTTTCCAGCCCAGCACTCTCCCTGCACGGATATACTAGAGAAAGCAGGTCTTAAATGGCTTTCTTGGAAAAGTAAAAAATTGTACTGCAAGTGATAATCAGACTTTATGACTTTATTTCCCCAAGATATTCCGTTTCCCTCTGTTTTCAAGCCCATTTTTATGGTTACTCTCAATGCAGTTTTTCTTCAGCTCTAAAACCCCTGCATTTGTGAGTGTGTGTGATGGTTTGAAAGGCTTTCTCCAGGCTGTTCTCCCACTAGAGGGTACTCCTGCTACACCAAGCGTGGACATTCCGGGCTGGACCGGGTTCGCAATGCGTCCTTGTCTCTCGGAGCAGGCTGTTCCTGTCAGCACAGCCTGCCCGTGTTCAGTCCTGCTGCTCCCCTGCTCCAACAGCCCCCCTTGCTTTGGGCTGTGCAGGGGCCCAGAAATGCTGGAATTTTGGCCTCTCCTGTTTTCACCTCCATGGCTACACAACACTCTGTAATGTGTAATTTGGGGAATTTGACCCACTGAGGGGCTGAGGTTGGTGCCAGCTCCGGGGATGTTGTGGAGAACCCCACACACCACAGCACATTTTGATGTGGAAATGCTCCCATGGCTACAGGTGCTGAGCTGAGGGGTAGAGTTTGTGCGCTCCTGTTTTTAGGGCTTGCTGTTGTGGTGGGGAAACAGAGACATTTTCCTGGCCACCCTCTTTAGGCAGGAGATCAGATCCTGTGGTCTAGTCTGGCCTTGAACTCTGTGTAGCTGGTGATGGATGGGAGGCTCCCTTAAGAGCAGATTTATTTGGCTTTCATGTTGAGAGGCTGCAAAAGCGGCTTTGGGTACGGCTGGACCCCTCCTTTCCCCTCCATGCCTGAGTGCCCCTCTCCATTTGCAGCAGGCAGCTGCCCGTGGCAGGCAGGATGCAGCACATGCTGTGCTTGATGTGGCTCGGGGGGCTGCAGTCTCTGGAATGGCACAGCCAGCAGGCTGGATTTTAGCTTTTCACCCAAGGAAAAGCCCCAGGTTCCTTGCCTGCCATGAGAACTTTCACTCCCCTGTCCCCTTCACACCTGCCTGCTCTGCAGAGCCGCTGGGATTTCCACCCCTGCCTGCTGCTCTCTCTTTTGAGCATGCTCGTGCTGCTGCCTGTTCTCAGTGATTAAATGAGCAGGCAGGAATTACAGTCAACCATCCATCACCAGAGCCACTGCTCCCTTGACCCAGTCAGGATGAAAGAGGTCAACATTTTTCTTTCCCAAGCCATTTGTAGCAATGAGAAGCCCAGCGAGAGTTTTCTGGCGGGGTGATTCTCCTTCCTAAAAGAACCAGCTACATGAAGTGGTGTCTTCAGAGCGATGAGAGTCACAACTCAGCACTTGTGGCTGGTTGCAAGGTCTTCCATTCTCAGGAGAATAAAACATCATCTTCTACCTTGTGTTGGTATTTGGAGCCATAAATCCCTAATGTAGACCATGAGAGGGAAGGTCACTGTCCCTGCAAAGGGAATGTCACTGTCCCATGAGAGGGAATGTCACTGTCCCAGGAAAGGGAATGTCACTGTCCCATGAGAGGGAAGGTCACTGTCCCAGGAAAGGGAATGTCACTGTCCCTGCAAAGGGAATGTCACTGTCCCATGAGAGGGAATGTCACTGTCCCATGAGAGGGAATGTCACTGTCCCTGCAAAGGGAATGTCACTGTCCCATGAGAGGGAATGTCACTGTCCCATGAGAGGGAAGGCCACGGTCCCATCCAGTCTATCTTAGGCCTCTCAGAGCAGCTCTCTGTATGTGCTGCCCACAGGTGTCTCCTGTGTGTGCTGTCCAACACAGGTGAGATAATCCAAGACACTGAATGCTCAGAGCATTTGATCCTCTTTGGCTGGATCCAAGGCCTGTGGCTCTTGCAAAAATCCTGGTGGTGGTTGGGATGTTCCTGGAAGCATCAGTAGAGCTGGCTCCTCTTCAGAAAGGGGTTAAGGAAGGACATCCATGAAGCTGGAGAGGAAGTTATACCCTAAAACCCAGCAAAACCTTCTCTCTTCTCACACTGAGGCAGCAGAGGCTCTGATGGGAGGCTGGAACAGCACTCTCTGCTCTCCAGGAGTGGAAAGGAAGTTGGAGTGACAATTAGGAAGGGGAAAAACAGAAAACAGAGCCTACAAAGGGGTGTAACTCACCACTGTGACTAACTGTTCCTCTTGGAAACCTCAGAGAAAGTAATCTAGCAGCTCAGAATTACAGTAAATGACAGACCTGGCTTAGTCTGGCTGCTGAGTGCTCCCAGCCTGCATTGATTTTAGAACCAGGCTATGAATTGCTACCAGGCAATGAGCTGGCTGGTGGCTGAACCCTTACGTCCTCCCCTGGAGCCAATCCCTCTCTCTGTCCCGGTTCCCATCAGAGGCTGCCATCAGTCAGTCCAGCTGAGTGGGGCCCCACTCCGTTTTACCCCTGCCTAAATCCAGAGGAATTTCACTCCAACAGCCCTTCCAAGCTTGCCTCAGGAGCTCCTTTTTCTCTGCCAGTCCTGGTCATTATTCCGAATGTTCCTGAGAGCAGCAGGGCATGGTGGAGCTCTGCTGGAAGGAGGAATGTCTATGTCCTTCAGGCAGCCCCAGACACGCACGCCGAGGGCAGCCTGCTGAGCATCCCCACGCCGCGCTCCCCTTGTTCCCTGCCGCTGGAGCCGATCAATCCGGGAGCCGGAGAGGAACACCCCGGCCCACCTCCTCCGTGAGGCCTCTCCTGAGAGCTGCTGTGCAAACAAAGGGCTGTTTGTTTGTTTGTGCAGCCCAGAGCAATTAGGACGTGCTGAACTCCGTGTTTGTCGGGCAGCTCCCGAGGACAGAGCGCCGCTTGAATCCTCCCCAGCCACCGCCGGGGTCAGCTGGGTCTGGCAGCCCCGGCTCGTGGTGCGGAGCAGCCGCTGCTTCTCGAACCCAGAGCTCCCTGATGGAGAGGTTTGGAGTGGGAGGATTAGATTTGCTAATCAGGAGGTGTCTGCTGCCCGTGTTGGGGTGGCTCAGTGCTCGTGTGAGTCATTCCTGCTCAGGTTAGCAGCCTTGGGGGCAGGCAGTGCCGACACACAGGGCTGGCTCCTCATAATGCTGCATCCCTCTCATGGAGGCAGCTCCAGTCCGTGCGATGTTCCCAGCCTCCAGCTGCACTTTGTTCAGCTCCGTGTCTGCAGGATTGTCCTCCAGCTTCTCTCCTCTGAATCTCCTGTGTTCTCTCCAAATCATGCTGTGCCACGCAGCCATTTCACTTCCCCGGCTTATGTCCCTTTGCTTAACCTGTGGTGCCTGTTTTGGGACTTTTGGTGTGACAGTCTCTGAGCTGGGAGGCTCTTTGCTCCTGGTAGGGAAGTTAATGGTAAAACACACAGAGCAAAACTAGGAGGGAACCACTGAGAAAGGGCAGCTCTCGTGGGCCATCAGACAGTGAAGGATTCAGGATGTGTCCTCCAGGGCTCACAGCAGATCAGCAGTGGTGGCTGGGCTTGGCTGGAGGTCTGTCTGAGCCAGCTTGGAGGTCTGCAATGGGAACAGGGCCCAGCAAGGACAGATGGAGCGGGGAGAGGGGCAGGGGGAAGCCAAGTTGCTGCTCAATTGAGTTTGGCCAGTGGGACTTCAGAGGGGGACATCAAAGAATAGGTTTAAGGCTAGGGGATAATCAGGGGAGAGCAGCATTTGCGGGTAAATGTAAATCCCAGTGGGTGGACAGATCCTGTAAGGAAATCCTCCTGAGGAAAGGCATGTGAGGGAAGGGGAGATGAAACTACTGGAGATGGATGATGTACCTGCGGGGAGGTTTGCTCCTGCTTCCTTTAGGTGCTGAGACATGAGGGAAGAGGGAGCAGCCTCACAGACCCACGGGCACCTTGGGAGCTCTGTCAGGACCTGTGCCTGTTGTTCCCTCCCCATTCTGACAGAAATTGAGTGACTTGTGATAGTTCCCTCAATTACCACAAAACAGCTTAAAAATGGAGCTGTGTCAAATCCAGCGTGTGCTGTCGCTGTGTCTGCAGAGCTGTTTGTTTACCTGATGAAGGGGAAAAATAATGTGAAGCTGGAGATGAAACCAAGCCGAGAAAAGGTTTATTTTTTTTTCTTTTCAGACTCAGCCTTTCCAGGATCATTCCAGTAGGTGCCAGTCTCACCTTGTGCAGCAGGGGAGGATGGAAACTGCCAGTAATTCTGCACAGAAATATGAAAAAATACAGCATGAGAGGGGGTGGGTGGAGAAATGAAAGCCTATAGGAAAGATCTCTGCTCTCTGGGATGCTCACTTCATTTCTTCCTCCCTACTCAGCAAAGTTTATCTTGGGCTCAGCAGCACGGACCAGTCTCCCCCTCCCCTTGTTCTTTAATTAGTGTGCAGGAAAGGAAAAGGTGTTGGGGGAAGGAAAGGGAAATGGTGTGGTGGGAAATGTGGTGTTTGGATGCCCCAATGGGTAGAAAACTGCATGGTTTCCAAATATGATAGTTAATGCTTAGTCTGACAGGCTGTCTCTTATCAACAGACTGGATGTGACTCCCCATTATGTGATAATGGAATTCTATATGGGGACCACAGGAGACCCAGTTCCATGCAATTAACTCACAAAACAGCAAACCTCTGAAAGCATCTTTGTCTTCTCTTCTCCCCACCTCTTTCTCTCCTTTTATTTTGTTACCCTGAGAAAATGAGAGAGTGAATATTTCCATTTTGTTTTGCGGAGGATTAGTACCAACTAATAGGATTAATATCCCAAGTTGTGTGGCAAATGGAACATTGTTAATAGGGTGATTATTAGAGAATTATATGGAGGGGCAAAAAAATTAAAAGCAGTTGAAAGAAAAGCCTCCCTGTGTTGGAGAGACTGCCATTTCTGTGCAATAACCAGCTGCTGACCTGCCTGTTCTGGGTCAGACTTCTTTATTTCTCAGGCTTGCTCTGCCTCTGGGATTGACTTCCCCATCAGCACAGGGCAGGAAGCAATTTCAGAGGCTGGAAATGCTGGATGCAAAGAGCATCTCCTCCAGTGACAGCTCCAGGGACCCTGAGAGAAAAAGGAAGATAAAGGATAGTCACCATTGCACCTGCATCCCAGGGATGTGGACAGGCTTCTGCTCAGGGTGAACAACTCCATCCCTCGCTCACCTCACTCTGCTTTCTTTGGCTTTGCCCACGGGCTCTGCCCACAGCCGTGCTCACCAGTCTGAGGGGCTGTGTCCTCTGGGAATGTTTGCTTTGGACACTGGTGGCTCTGCAGGACGTGCTGGAGAACTTTATATGAGGTTGCAGAGCCAAATAGAACTGGCAAAAATCCCGTAGAGGCTGCGTGCCAGAGGTGAACTGCTTGTGTGCCATTGCCAGCAGGTGTAGGACAGGCACCTTCTGCTACCCAAGGGTGAAAGGCCCAGGGCTCTGCTAGGAAAGCACAGAGTCCTCAGGAAATTAAAGCACATTTATTTGTTTCCCAGGCCCTCAAGGAGGGACTCTTGGCAGACAGGTTTCAGCAGCAGCAGCAGCACAGTTGATGCAGGGAGATTTTTTCTGACATCTGTCTGAGAGAGTCTCCTTATGCTCTGCATAAATCCATCTCTCCTGGGCCACGAACCAAAGCTATCCACAGCACTGGATGCTTCCTGGACAGGGGACTGGCACAGAGGGCTTTTTCTGCCTAAGAGGTATTATCCTGAGCTCTGTGTTTGCAAATCCCTGGAGGTATTTAGGCCTGCTCCTTCGGAGGTGTTTGCTGTAGGAGGCTTTGTCTGAGCCACTGATAGGGATTTGTTCCCCTGAACTGGATCCCCATTACACCATGAGTCACTACTATTTATATCAGCTGTCGATCTCTCTCTCTGGCAGCTATTTCTGGCTACCTGCATTGTATTCAGGGGAGATTTAGCACCTTTTTTAAATTTTTTATTTCTTTTACTGAACCTGCTTTTAATTCTTTTTTCAAACGTTTTTTGTCTTAGTTTGTTTTTCAGCAGCTGTTGAGCTGTCTGCAGCTGAGCTGCCCTCACCTGCTGTTGTTCTGCTGAAAAAAAGGATTTCCAGAGCTACTTTCAGCCGATTCAGCTTTGTCTGAAGGAGTACTTTGCCTCAGAGTGAGAGTGTTGTGCCACCTAGAAATGAAAGGCTACAACAGGAACCAAAGCACTTTGCATCAAACAGGAATCTAAACGCTGTTGAACTGCAATCCAGGGTAGCAGGTCTGCTTTGTTTATAGCCCTTGTTATCCTAGGAACTCTTCAAGCAAACACTGAATAACCCATTCTTGCAAGTAGATCAAAAAGGACTGACCCCTTTTATTGCAAAGAGAAGGGAAATGGGCCATGAGAAGGGCTCAGCCTCAGCTGCACCGAGCAAAGTGGGAGCAGAGCTGAGGGTCCAACCAAGATCTCCTGAGGCCTGTTTGGATGCTCTACCCACAAGGCTGAGCTTTCTGCTCTGCTCTGGTTTCCCTTCCAAGTGCGCACACTCAGAATTTCCAATCCATCACAATCGGTTAAAAAACTCACCGTCTTTCTCCTGTCTTTTATCAGGACGAGGATTCTCCTTTTTTCCCCCACATCCCAGTCAACCAAGGGATCTCCTGCCTGCCTTGGGCTCTCTCTGGAGCAGCTGAAAGGCTTAGGCTGGAAGCAGCAGTGGAGGAGCTGTGTGCACTTCCAGGAAGGAGAAGAAGCTCTGGGAGCTGCTGGGAGACTTTAGACACGGCTGGTTTTACATTGCACGAGGCAGGGGCACAATTCCCTGGTGCGTTCCCTGCTTTACAACTGGCTCAGCTGAGGGCAGGCGCTGGGGAAACAGAACCTTCTGGGGGGCTCAGATCCGGGACTGTGTGCCCTGATCCTGGCACAGAGAGGATGAGGAGCCACGTCAGAACCTCTTGCTCTGAGGCAGGGCATGCAGGAGCAGCAGGATGGTGTTTTACTTTCACCTCCGTGGAAGGTAAAAGTCCACGTAATTTAAAGATGAGTTCCCTTATGCCAGGCCATGAAAAAAGTCTTCAGAACACCCCCAAGGTTTCCATTTAATTACCAATTGCAGCTGATTTCACAGAGCAATTTCTAAGCCTCCAGCAAGGCCTTGTGGCAGTTCTTTCATCTCTCAGGCTTATTGGGAAAAGCTGTATTAAACGTCTTTTAATCCTGCCTTGGATGCACTACCTTTGATCACCTACAATTTTATACATCTGTGCTCAGGCTCACGTTCCTACGTACGTGCCTCCCCATCCAAAATGCTTTAAACTGTGTCAGTTGATTAGAAAGTCTCTCCTGACTGATATAAAGCATCTTGCAAGCTTGACTGAAACACCCTGAGAGCTAATGATCATCCAGAGGGTCTGGGTGATCCAAGCGGATGGTTTAGCATTGCTGCATAAGCTGATGAACGTCAGCTCCTCATTTATGTTTGACTTCATCTTCTCCTTCCTTAGAGAACGAGTTTCTGCTGGGAAAAGGAAGCAGTGGATGTCCTTACATGGAAAAAGAGAGCTTTAGCCAGATCTGGGGTGAGATAATTTCATTTATTGATATAACATCTCAGTTGAGTGTGGGATGCAAGAAGGTGGGACATTCCCAGAGAAGATGCAGAAATCCACACCCTAAAGCCTGAGATTTCTGCAGGTCATTGAGGGCAGAGTCAATGGAGCTCTGGAGCTCTGACCTCTCAGTCTGATGTCCCAGGTACAGGACATTGTGTCCCTTGTGATGCTTTTCCTGTCTGAGGAGAACCTGATCTCTTTTCTGGGAGGAACACAGTGGTGACAATAAAAGATTTCACTTGGGATTCAACTGGACTCTCAGTGCTCCTGAGCATGGAAATGTGCCACGGGAGTTGTGCCACTTCCCTGCAGGAAATCCCCGCAGAGCTCTGGTGGGATTGGCTGCCTGGAAAAGGGGCAGGAGCTGTGCCCTAGAACTGCCAGTGTCTAAGTGGGGACATCTGCCTGCTCCAGCAGCTCTGTGCAGCCACCTGGACACGGACTCCAGGCAGGGCTGTTTGAACATATGTTTGTTTTAACTGCAACAAGAAATCTGAGTGTGGGGTGGTGTGGTGGAGGCCTTGGGTTTGCTCACTGGAGCAGGAACAATCTCTTTCCCGGAAAGTCAGTATGTGACGCTCAAAGAGAGAGAGCAGCCACAGAGCTTTGTGATCTGAGCAGCCAGAATAGCTCAGCTCTGCAGGACAAGCCAGGTCAGCTGCCAGATGGGGCAACTCCAACCTTTTGCTCTGCCAAGACCAGCACGTTTGGCACTTTGCAGCTTTTCCATGGGATCTTCAGGCTGTGGCATCCCTGGGCAGAGCCCCGTTCGGTGTGTGCCCACCACACGCTCAGGGCCTGTCTCTTCAGCAGCCTCCTGCTTATAGTTACAGCAGGAAGCGTTTTCTGCTGCTCTTTTCTTGAAACCTTGGTGCTGCTGCTCTCCCCTCCCCTGGAAGGAGTGAGTGTCTGCCTGTGGCTGTGCCTCTTGGACACTGGGAATGTCAGCAGATCATCCACGAGCTCCTCTTTCTGCACAGCAGCTGAGCCTGGGGTTTTGGCTAGGGGGGATTCATTCCCGAGGGATGAACGAAGCTAATTCCTTTTCTCTTGCTCTATCAGAGAAGAGAGTGAATCCTAAGGAGTCAGATCCAAGAGTTAGATGTGAAGATCCAGCACTGGCATGCTTTCCAGGTCTGATGGAACTGTGATCTGATGTGTCAAATGCATTTTAGGGTCTCAGTTCTGTGACAGCTTGCTAATGACTCTGAGCTTCAGGAAGCTTTGACTGATCCTGCTGGGAGCTGGCAGAAAAAACTGTAACAAAACTTTTTTTTTTTTTTCTTTTTTTTTTTGGAAACATTTTTGTCAAAATCAAAACATTGAATGGAAACATGTCTCTTCCAGCAGCATTTTAAACTGGAATGTGTCAAAACAAATGCTTTCAGTTTGATTTGAGTGAGACATTTATAATTTTTACTTTATCTTGCAATAAGGAAACAACACATTTCCCATATTTTTATTTAGAGCTTTGCTTTTTTGGATAATTATCAGAAATGAGGAACCACATGCTTCCAAAGTGAATTCTTGGCATTCCTATTCAGAGATTTTCAATTTCTTATTGATTATGGAAGCAGATGTGGATGTTCAGCCAGAACTACCAACAGGGACAAGGCAGAACACGTCTTCAGGTAGAAGAATCAGGAATTGGAGCCATCCAAGGAGGCTGGCAGAGGAAGGTTGCTGCTTGCTTCCTTGTTTCTTGCAACCTGTTCTCTGCATTCAGTCATTTTAGGCCCCAGAACTTCAAAAGTGTGTGAATAAATCATGGTCCTGTCTCACAGTGACCTGAGGTGCCCTCCCAGAGCAGAGCCTGGCTGAGCTTGGTCAGACAGAGCCAAACCTTGTTCGTGTCCCTGTGCTCAGCCTGGGCTTCAAACGGGCTGCTCTGGGTTGGAGGGAGCTTTTCCTCTCTGTTTTTCTTGCCTTGGGCTAAAAACATCTTGTGGGTTTTCTTTCCCCAAGGCTAATGGTGATTCTTGTCTTGTCTTAATTGCTTTTTAGAGCACGCGGAGCTCCAGGTCCATCCCAGACAGGGCTGAGCTCCGTGGCGCATTTGTCATTTTCACAAATACCTTTTTAATTAAATTGGAGCAGAACGCTCCGCTTTGTTGAGCTATCCATCTCTGCAAGTTTCTTACTTCTGCTGGGCAGGCATTATCCTAATAATCACTGGCAAAATTTGGTGGCTCTTCCTTGGGCTTTGAGATTTGCGGGGAAATTTTCCTCTGGCAAGCAGAGAGCTGCTCACACAAAGGATGCTCAGGCTGGCTGCTGTGGGCTAAGGATGTGCTGCATCCATCCAGGGAGAGCTTTTGCAGGGCTCAGGAGGAAAACTGTGGTGTCTGTGATGGAAGGAAATGAGGTTTGACACTACATTAGGCCCTCTCTGCTCCTGAATTCCACAAATCTGTGCAGGTTGGTTTTTTTTATGGCCAAGATAAGGGCTTGGAATTTGGTTAAAAGGGTAATCCCAACCCTGTGAATTCGGGAGAGAGGCATCTGTCCTGTTCCATCACAGGCACCTGCGGCACCAGTGACCTCTTCTGCTCAACATGGAAAATTTGTTGTCCTTTGAAAATCCACTGCACCTTTTGTCTCGACAGCCCTGAGCTGTGCTGTGCCATTTCACAGCCCCATCCCTGCACAGGGGTCAGTGCTCCGGCCCCTCCTGCCCCACACACTGCAGAGCTTTAAAACCCAAACCCTGTCACAGTAGGACACGAAGAGATGGACTCCATGGAGCTGTCAGAAGAGAAAGAAGCTTTATTTACAATCCCAACAGTTTCTTTTAGAACACTCTGTGTAAAAAGGTCTGTTATTGCTCCATGGCACTGACACTGCTCTCCATTGGTTCAGGAATAGGAAACAACCCCTGGGACAGTTGTTATGGCAAAGGGAACACTGTTTACTGAACCTGTTTTGAGAAATAGAAAGAAATGTTTTTTAAAGAAACTGTTGACAGCTTTCCCTTAAGAAAGGAGCTAGCAATAGTTAACAAACTAAAATTCTCTCAGGTTCAGAAAATATCAAGCCAACAAAACCCTGCTCATGAAGGTCAGCAGAATGACCCCTTTCTTCCCTGACAGCAGACTTTGGCCGCCTGAGTTATGTTTGTTCTGTTGGAGGAGAAAAAACAGAGGTGATTTCCAGTGTTTTCACCACCACTCTGCAGGATCAGCTCAGCTCTGGAGAGCAATTCCACCTTCTCTGCCTGGAAAAGCAATGGAATGATGAACTTTCCCTCTGCATATCCTGTTCGATCTTCTGTCTGTGCCTCGAGCTCCAGCTGTGCAATCCTTGCACAGAAAATGGGTTGTGGATATGAGGCGTTGTCTGACATGAGCAGGATGAGGTCCTGGCAAGCTTATTACAGCTGGTGATGGTGACTGAGCCAAAGCCAAAATGATTTGTTCTCCCCGAGTGCACTCCTGGGCATTTTCTCCTGGCAGAGGGGTTGGAGGAGTCATTTTGACAGGTGAATTGAGCAGATTTGTTGCTGACACTTAGAAAATGGAGGTGGTGCCCCACAGGAGAGCTTTGTAAACAGCTTTTGGAAACTCCAGCACTGTGTGACACCTGGAGTTTTCCTGTGATGATCTGACTTGGATGGAGACAAGGCAGCTGCTGGCTGTTGGCTGGGCACATCTCACGTCCAGCTGAAGAGATCAGCTGGGAACTGAGAGCTGGTGCCTGGTGGGGGCAGACAGGAAAACAGAGATTGAAGTGCAGATTGCACCAAAACCCGTGGAAGGAGCTCAAACACCAAATCCTGCACTGGTGCAGAACCCAGAGGTCAGTGCTCACCTCCAGAAATGGATGTTGACAAAGCCTCTGTGCTCTTGTCCTCACATTTTAAGGCTGGAACGTGAAATTTCCTCATTAAAATGGTGCAGATGCTGTAAGAAGTGCAGTTTAGGAAGTCTCCACTTGGCTCTGAACATATTTGAAGGTATCTCTGGCCCCTGAGGTTCAGGTTGATTCATTTTTCTTTTGTTGTTACCTAAGAGGAACTTGCATGTTCAACCTGGATGTGTCAGACTGATGTTCTGGGACTCATCCGGGGCGAGGTTTTGCATCTTGGAGACATTCTCTTTTTGTCAAAGACAATTGGATCAGAGATGTTCAGTTTTGTTGAGTTTTGGTTTTGACCTTTTTTTTTTTTTT
>WBMY01002474.1:199317-251070 GCA_013397315.1 Donacobius atricapilla
TTTTTTTTGTTACAACAGTTTTGTCTGGAAAAAATGTCATTTTGATGAAACAGAAATTGCTGAAGAAATCTTACCAATTTTGACAATTCTGCTTGGAAGTGAGCTGGGGAGGAATATCTTGAAAGTGCTGGAGCTCCCAGTTATGACATTTTCTGAATGGAAAGGAGTTTTGATTTATTTCTTTTTCTCTTCTCAAAGTGACGTTTCAAAATGTACTGTGTTGTGGAGCAACAAAATGGTTGAATTAAAGGCCTGAAAAAAAAAAGGAAAGGAAATATTTTGACTGATCCGAGGCAGTTTCTCAGCATTTTATTTTGCAACTCTGTTGGCTTTTCGGACAACATGGGATGATTTAAAATTGTTGGTTGTTCTGTTCTGATATCCGGACTCACAGATGTGTTTCTCAGTTGAGCCAATGATGTATGAACCATACTTGGGCTTGTGGTGATAAATTACCTGGTTTCATAGCTGAAAAAAACCTGTTTTAATCCATTAACTATAGAGAACAAAATACCCCAAGTCTCTCAATTCACGGAACCATGCAAGGATCTTCCACTGAATGAATAATTCAGGAGCAGTGGTGGAAATGAAGTACCCATTACATTTACAAATATTCCACAAAGAGTTCAAGGCTGAGCAGGAATAGATCAGACAGCATTTATTGTAAAGCCTTGCTGAGTATTACTGGAGATGTAATTTCCCGTAGTAATTAACACAGGATCTGCAATCCAGCTTTGAAAAGGCGATTGAACCTTTCCCTGTGAATTTAGGAATCATCTGAGTTATTCCATGCTATAGGTGACTGGGAGCATTGAGCCTTTGTCTGAAATTAGTCCTCAGCGTGGTGGATGATTAAAGAGGGCTCGTTCCTTCAGGCTACTCGGGATTGATGTTTTCTATTAAAAAATGCACTGCTAAGGATTTGTGAAATAGAGAGAGCTTCTCTGGGTGTGTGCCACTTACTATGCAGATGTGCTTAAGCCATCAGATAAATGATAAATGATTTCTCCAAGTTGGATGAGGTAGCATGACCCAAAGGGGCTGGAGGGGGGGTTGTTATTTTTCTTCCTCCCAAGAATCAGAGAGAGCCATTTGTCAGCTGAAGGCAGCCAGGTGCCCCCGGATCAGATGTCAAAGGCTGCTCTGTCTGGAGAGGGAACAGTGGGAGTTAATAGTGGTGCCCCTCCTCAGACCTCTTCATTTCTACTCCATTTCCCTGTCCCTTGCTTTGGACTCCACTTTCTTCTGGCTTCTGAGGCTGTGAATGGCTCCAAGTGCTGCCTGCTGGAAAAAAAAAAATGAGTGGAATTTTGGTTTTTTTTTTTTGAGGAATAATATGCAGAGTTTCTTCTTGGTGGATGCAGTTCAAACATCTCTATCACCATCCAGTCTTATAAATCAGACTTTAAAAAACAAGGTTTTTTCTAATTACTCCCAGAAGATTAATTCGCTGCTGGAAATTGGGATTCTGTTGAGTTGAAGTCCATACATAGACTATAAGAGTCACTGGCCTGAAGATTCACCTACTTAAAAAACAGAGCAGGGAAAAAGTTATTAAAGCTGTTCCCGCCTTTGATATGTGTGAAATCTTTTAGAATCGAAAATTTCAGTGGAAGAAAGGGGAACTCTTTTGGAAACACAGTTCTTACCTTTCAGTTAACTCTGAGTCTTCTTATCTCAATCACGAAGAATGGAGATAGTGATTCTCAAGGAATATTGAATTTCACAATGGAGAAAAATGACAGTTCATCAAAAATGACCCTTTACTGTAGGAATCCATTGCACTGGAGGTCTTGCTGGGCTCTTTTGTGTTGGAAAAATAACAATTAAATCACTTCCCAACAGTTTTACCCTTTGAAAATTGGTTTTCTTTTGTAAACTTGAAATATCTTACATCAGTTGAGCAAAACAATTTAGCGGTGTTCCCTCAGAAATCGAATATTTTGTAGGACTTCCTGTTGAGCTGTGTGATGTCTCATCAAAGAGGGATTAGAAGGCCTGAGAGGTGTCTGTGTCATTGAGCAAAGGGGTGTTTCACTCCACATTCTCATAGCACCAACAGGACTGTGACACCACTGTAAAACTCCTTATTGTGTTTTTAACCTCGTCTGGAATTACAGCAGAGCCTGGATTTTATTTGGCTTTCCCTGGAACATTTTCTTTTCCCAAATATAATGTAAACAGCCCAGGATCTTCTGAGAAGAGGAGGTGTAGGGATTTGAGCAAATTGTGCTGGATTTAGGTAGCAGGAGATAATCCCCGGCCTGTACAACACCTTCAGCTCGTTGTATGAGCTCTGTAGGCAGCAATCACTTCACTCACACTGAGCTGGGTGTGACAGCACCCCTGGGCCTTGCTACCCAGCCCAGCAAGGAGGGTGGCAGGGGTTTAATGACTGCAATCCTCTGTGTGTGCTGGATCCTGCTTCCACACCGGGAGAATATCCCGGAGAGGAGCGAGCAACGGGCGCAGAAAAGCTCTGCACAGGTCCTGACTCTGCCACCCTGGAGCACCACGGGCCCCAGGAGCTGTTGTCACCTCCCTCCTCCGAGGGCTGCTTCCTCCAGGACATCATCTGCTTTCCTGGGCATCAGCTGCCGCCGAGCTTCACTCGCTAATGCTGAGGGACAAGGGGAGACTCTGCTGCCAGGGTTGATACAAATATGTAATAATTTGGTTTTAATCAGTATTAACAGTGCTGAGATTAGCAAGTCAGATCCATTCATATCACAGGGTTGGGGTAACGAGGAGCGAGCAGTGCCATGTTGGTTGAATTCCTTCTTCCTAACAAAGCATGGAGATGATCTGAATACAGCTCATGCATGCAAAATCAAACCCAGCATGTGCAGCTTCTTGGGGAAACGACTTCTGCGACATCTTTGTCAACACGTGAGTCTCACTGTAGCCACGAGCCTCTGAGGGCTCACGGAGCCCGGCAGTTCAGCTGCCTGCAAAGGGAGCTGCCTCCTGTGTGCTGACAATGTGCTTCCATTAAAAGAATAAAAGCAGGCAATTAAATGAAGCAACACGTTGTTTTCCTGACTCTTGGCAGGTGCCTATCTGATTGCACAGGTAGGCTCAGGGCTGCTGTTTGTCCCCTCATGGCTTTGAGGAGTTTCCAAATCAAAGCAGGATGGGCAGCAAGCCACAGAGATGCCTTTTGCGTTTATTCATGGTGCAGATTCCTTGTTGGATCCACACCTTGCCCTGAGTTTGGCAGTTTGGAGCTCATCTTCAGGCTAAAACAACCACTGGGTTCTGTGGTTGTGTATTTGTGGTGGATTTCTGGGATGGGATAGGATGGGATAGGGGTGTGAATGGGTGTCCTCACTGCACATCCATCACCAGTGTCTTTTCCCTGCTGAGGGAAAAGCCAAACCCTGGTGCAGCTGCTGGCTCAGGGGAGCGGAATGATCCTTTGCTGATTTATTTTGAGAGTTCAGACCTCCCTGTACAGACCCAAGCAGTGCTGCAGGGACAGCGGACTGGGAACCTGCAGCCCTTTCTCCCACGCTTTCTACTCTTTGGTCATCCCTACAATCAGAGCCTGCAACTCCTGGGCCACAAAAAGAAGGATCTTGCCTCAAATCATCTAGGGGAAGCCAAGACAGCCTCGTGGAGGTGCCCCCAGCCCCTCTCTTCTCCC
Organism: Donacobius atricapilla; assembly: GCA_013397315.1. Taxonomy (NCBI): domain Eukaryota; kingdom Metazoa; phylum Chordata; class Aves; order Passeriformes; family Mimidae; genus Donacobius; species Donacobius atricapilla. Next base: position 202,964 of record WBMY01002474.1, read on the forward strand.
CTGAGGCTGCTGTGGGTCGTTTCTCTGCAGAAGTGTGGGGTGGCCACAGCTCTGCAGGACTGCACAGCTGCCCTGGTCATGCTCTGCCTGCCCTCTTCAAGACATGGACAGAAACGAAGAGTTTTGTGGGCAGGGAAAGAGCTTGGACTCTGAGCATTTGGCCTTTACAAAACTTTCCTCAACACCTGCTCCTTTCTCAGCAAAACAAAAATGAAGCAGCTGAGAGCCCTGGCCAGCTGCCCCTGGCTGGAGCAGTGTCCAGGGCGTGAGCACTGCCCAGCCAGGTTCCTCTGCAGCTTTAAAGCTGATTCCTGCCTTTATTTCCTGGGATGCAGCAGGATTATCCACGGAATGAGTCCCACTTTTACCCCCAGATTTGCCCAGCAGCTGGAAGTGGCAGAAGCAGGGCTGTGATTTCTCCCCTCTGCACTAAGAAATTGGCCCGTCTGCTCCTCTTTGGCCCCAACAGTGGGGTTTTTGCCCTTCAGTGGTTTTTGCTCATACTGGGTGACTGAAAAGGAACAGGCTCTTGTGTTTAGGAGCCTCACAGATTTCTGTAAAAATATCCTTGTTCAAGAATTTCTGTCCTTTCACATCTGTCTCTGCATTTTTAGGATTTCACAAGCTATGTTTCTTTGTCTTTTTGCTGCTATATTTTTCTTGGGGTCAGCTAAGTTGTTATTATTTTGGTTTTTTTGATAAAGAAGAAGAGTTTTCTTCCTGAGACTTTTCCTTCTTTCCTTGGAAAATATTTTTCATCTTCAGAAATAAGTAAACAGGATTTTTTTTTAAGAGGTGGGCCCACACTGTCTTCCAAGCTGGCTCCATCTCCTTTGGGCCATGTGTGATCCCAGCTCTCCCATGTCCTGTCCTGGCTCTCCTCACAGCCTGGGCTGCTCCTCTCTCTTTACACAGTGAGTAACAAGATGTCTCAGCAAGGCATCGAAGTCTGTGCTGCGTGTTCAGACTCCAAATCCCTGCCAATAACGCGGAGATAGAAGAGGATTAGAATGCTGCGTAACAAATAACAAGGGTTTAAAGTGCCTTAAGAACACCGTGCTCAGAAAAGGAGGGATTGTTGGCATGGGGAAGCCTGCAGGTCTGCAGAAAGGTTTTATTTTGTAGCACTTGCAATAAGAAACTCTGGTGTGTGAGAAGGGTTATTATTATAAAGAACTTTTCCTGGACTTGGGTGTTCCTCTGGCTCTGATACTGTGGTCACTTTCTTCTTCCTTCAAAGGCGTCCAGTCTTAGGAACAAATCCAAGGAGAACGAGCAGATTCTGGGGGCTAAAGGCACTACGGAAATCTACCCTTCCTGCCTCTCTTCCCATCCTTTTCTCCTTGGACCACTGTGGAGTCCAGGGCATGTGGAAAACCCCTCAAACTGCCCTGGGGGTCCCAGACCCTGCCTGGGACCCCAGGAAAGCCTTGCCTTTGACCTCAGTCCATGGGAAAAACTTCCNGCCACCTCTCCTGGTTTGCCCCCCCCCACACCTCAGTGGGCTGCGTGCCTCGGCTGAGGAGGGCCATCCCAACTGCCCTGCTGGTGCTGAGCTGCCTCCCCAGAGGAGCCCAGGTCTCCCAGAAAAGCCCTGGAGCCACGGATCCTTCTGCCCCTTCATGCAGGCAAGGCCCGAGCGTTCCAACCCACGGTGTAGAACAAGGCTGTCGTATGGGAAACAGAAGCCAGGGTGTCAGAACACATTAGTGCTGCTTGGAGCTGCTGCCTACCTGACAAATCCCCCTTCCCTCTGAAATCCCACACAGGCCTTGCCTCGTATAGAGGGAACTGCCAAATGCAGATGCTTGTTTGTTTTGTGTTCAACAAAGCTGCCTTCTTTCCCCTCATGTTTTTGAGTAGTTGCCACACGTGGCAAGAGAAAATAGGGAGGAGGAACCTTGTTTTTTTTGAAGAAGAAAAACAAAAACCCCAAAAATGAGTAAATCTGAAACATCTAAGAGAGGTATTTATTGAAGCTGGTGCGTGGTTTGCTTTATGTGTTCCCTTTTTTTTATAAGCTGAGACATCTGGATTTGTCTCATTTACCAGATGAGAATGGCAGGCAGCAGCCGTGGAGGTGATTACACACAGGTTTAAAGCAAACAAGGAGAACAAACCAGTTGCTATTTAAGTGCCATTTCCAAGCCCAAGGTGGCCCTGCTGTAAACACAGATTACTCTGGTGCAGACACTGTCCCCAGCTGTCTCCTGGAGTGAGCCTGGCTTTGCTCTCCTGCGCTGTCTGAGCATCAGCTGCGACACAGTCTGAGTTTTACTCACTGCCTTCCAAAAAAAAAAAAAAAAAAGACTTTTTNNAAAAAAAAAAAAAAGACTTTTTTTGACTCTCCTCCTCCCAAACTCAACTTCAGGTTGATCTTTTCCTATTTTTAAGCGCAGGAACACTGAGGTCCAGGTCAGCTCCTCTGTCTTAGCCTACCAGTTGTGCTGGCTTTGCTGCAGTCCAGTGGTGCCCACCACTGCAGCTGTGACAGTGACACTCCCCTAGAGGCACCCAATTAGAGATGGAAGTGGCCCAGCTGCCTGCACAGATTAGACAGAAGCAAACACGATTTGCCATCCCTGTAGATCTTCTGACACACAGCGTTCACAAAGGGCAGGGTGTCAAAATGCTTTTGACTTGAAATAAGAGAAGGGAAAAAAAAAAAAAAAAAAGCCAGAAAATGGGTCATAATGGAAAGCACTGGGTGGAGAATGCCTTAGAGATGCTGCAAAGTTTTGTGCTGCTCTGCTGGTTATTGTGCTGTGGGAAGTGGTTTCTGCACACTCTTAAAGACTCAAAAAGGGCAGCCTATCTTCTGTTAACTTACCTCTAGAAGTGTGTCTATTTCCATTGAGTGTGGAAAGAATTTCTTGTGTCCTGCACAGGATGACTCAGGAAAGTTCTCAGGTGGGCAGGTGTACAGGAGCCATTACTGGTAGCAGGACTTTGACTTGCCTGCCTAAATCCAGAACAACTTCCTATCCCAAATCGATAGAGTGTTTCCATCCCAAGGAAGTGCAAAACACATCACATCCTATGTACACAGTGCATGGTCTCCGGACAGTTGAAAAGTTGCTGTATCTGGGCAGAAGATGGTGCAATCCATTGTATAGTGAAGATCTTCACCAGAGAAAGAGGCTGAAGAAGCCGCAGCTCCCAGGCTGACCCTCCTGGGACTCCACGTGGCGTGGAAAACAGCTCAGGACTTGGGGAGTGCTGGGAATGCCTCGTGTGGGCTTCATGAGCTCAGACGTGCTCAGCACAAGGCAATTCCAAGAGCTCTCCAGACCGTGTGACCACTTGGCCAAAATCTCCAAAGATGGAGACTGTAATCTGTGAGTTTTGAGGAACACTGAGTCCCCATCTCGTTTCTCCCTCTTTCCCTCACGGTGTTAGTGCTGACAGGCTCCTTGGGAGCTTCAAGGATCCATCTGCCAGCAACCTTGCCCAGACAGGCAGCTGCAGTGCAGGGTTTGTGTGTGGCTGCTGAAGGGCTGTGTGCTTGCCTTAAGCAGGTTTCACAGGGGAGGACAGAGCCCCTCAGCTGGTTCTCCAGCTTTTTTACATCCATTGCTGTTCAGGCTCCCCCTTTCCCCCTAAAGCTGTCCTTTGTCTTGCAAAAAAATCCATTCAGCTGGCAGGAGATCTCTCCAGGCATTCTGAGGATTGTCATCACTCTGTGTTCCAGCCAGGCAGCTTTTGGCCATTGTTAGTTGGATCCACAGTTCAGCTCGTTTTCATCTTCATCCAAAACGGAGAACTAAATCCAGAAGTGCAGCTCCTCTATTAAAATCTCTGTGCTGTGGTAGCAGCACGCTGCCAGGTGCTCTGCTTTGTGCACAGGGAGGGACTCTATTGCTCCACTGAGCTTGAAGCAAAGGCACAGAGAGAAGCCAGATTACTTGGGAGAGCTGAAAAATCAGCTTTGGTTTCCTAAGCCTCAATCCAATCTTTGATCCATCAGGCTACACTGCCTGGTAGTTTGAAATTGCTCACTTCCACGAGGGCTGAATCTGCCCCCCTGCTCTAAAGTGTGAGGCTATTGATGTCTGACTCCAAACTTTCAGTGCCTCAGGCCTCTCCTGAGGGTGCCTCTATTCCAGCAGAGCCACTGGTTTGTAATTTTTTTGCACACATTTATTACCAGTCAGAGGAATCCACTCTGCTATCAGCTTCATGCTTCAAGGGCAAACATCCTAATTACTTTTGGGCACCATGGAAGGATAAGGCTTCATGGAAATGCCTCAGTCACAGATTTATTTGCCAATTACATGCCCAGTCATCTTCCTTATCTGAACTGTTTGTATCTTGGTGGGTTGGGGCCGATTTAAATTTGCTGGCATCATTCTGTTCCATGGAAAGGCAGTTGATGGGTAGCAAGTTCTCACTTGGCATCAACCACACTGGGCCCAGTGGTGAATGCCCACAAATTTCCTTACTAATTCCTCAAGAAAAGAACCTCTTAGAGATGCACAGCAAACCCATGGTGCCCTGAGCAATCTCCCTTCTCGCTGACTCCCAGTCTTGTGGAGTTGTAGGCTGGATAATCTCTCCAGTCCCACTTCCCTGCATGGAAGAGCTCGTGCTCCCCAGCAGCATTTTGTGTCCTGAAATCCTCAGTGGACGCTTCAGACTGAAGGGGCTCCCTCCACCAGCAGGATTTGGATCTGTTGAGCAGCTCCCAAAGGTGCCAGAGAGGGATTAAAGAAGGAAACAGAGGTGTAGTCCTTTAGAGCAGGGTGAGGGGGATGCAGCTCAGCAGCTCCTGATGGCCTCCAATCAGCTGTGCAGTTCTGCTGCCTGGAAATTACCTTGTCCCTTGACAAAATGAGAAACAAACCAACAGAAGAACACCCCCAGCATTAACAAGCATAATCCTGAATTCACTCAGAAAGCACACTCTGATTTGAGCACTCTGGAATAATACTAGAACTTTTTTAGGTTAATAATTAATTGCGTGTTTTTAATTAGAAATTACTGTTGTATCCGCATGGACTTCTAGCACATTGCTTCTTATTAAAGCTGTAATTGGAATACGTTATTTATTTGTTTCCTTTGTTAATGTTCATATTTCTGGCTCCTGAGGTCACTAGAGCTGCAAAAGCAACTTGTTTAAAATGAAATGCAGCAAACTCCCAACAGTAAATGTTGCTGTGTGATAGTAATTGTTCTTGTTGCTCCGTGTTCCAGCGTGGTGCTGCGGGATGCAGGGGATATTTCGGTGCTGTCTGCTCGTGGCTCAGGCTCAGCTGCTCACCAGGCACTCCAGGAGTCTGCGGCTTCTGCCCCACGGAGACCTGGGTGGGCTGTGCTGCCCCGGCTCTCAGATTGCAGCGTAGACGGACGATGGGTGAGGATGGAAGGATTTTAAGCACTCCCAGCAGCCGTGCTGGGAGCAAACCTGGTGCAGCTGGGAGTGCTGCTGGATGGATCTGAGCTCAGCCGTGTCCTGGCTTCCCAGTGAGGGGTGTTTGGGGCTCACTCATTCCCGTCCACCCAGTGGGAAGATTTCCTGTGCTCATCATCCTCACTGTTCCTTCTGCATCCCCTGGGGGCCCTGATGTTTTCAGCCTTCTCTTCTGTTTCACAGTTTTCATGGTTTGGGTTGTTTTTCTCACGCTCGGGTGTTGTAAACAGAGGCAATGTTTTCACAAATTCAAGGAAAGTTTTCATTCCTGTTCGTAGATGCTGTTTCACAGTTTTCATGGTTTGGGTTGTTTTTCTCACGCTCGGGTGTTGTAAACAGAGGCAATATTTTCACAAATTCAAGAAAAGTTTTCATTCCTGTTCGTAGAGCTATGGACAGCTGATGGACAGTTGTCTTGACCAGTGGGGTGGGGAAGGGTGTCAACCTTCTCCCCCAATCCCTGGCCTTTGTAGAAATACTATATAATGGAGTCAGATCTTCTTAATTAAACAGTTCATAGTTCATGCCTTCTCACCAAAGTGTGTGTGTGTCTGTGTGATGAACAGCGTCATCCCCTCCCCTGATTGCAGTTTCTGGAGATAATCCTGGATGAAAAGCAGAGACTCTGCAGGGAAAGCTCTGCTTTGTGTCCTGTCCAGGCAGCCTGGACAGCTCCTGTGCTGCCTGTGGGGAATGGAACAGCCTGAGAAGAACTTGTGCAGCTCAAAGCAGCTGCTGAGCTCAGCCTCAAGGATCAGGTGGATACAGCATGAAAATGAAGATAAGGAACAGAGTTAGAGACCTCCACAGGCTTTGGAAAATTTTTAAAGAAGTAAATAAGGATAAGTATGGCTGGGAAAGCTTCAGTGAGGAGCAGTCTGGTCTTCCAGGGAGTGATGGGCTGGAAACTCCTTTGGGTCAGTCCAGTAAAGGTCTGGGGAAAAAATAACTGAGCTTATCAGAAAAAACAGCTTCTCTCTCAGTTCCAAACAAAATTGCATTTCCTTCCACTTGTTCCATTTGTTTCATTATCTGCTGAGAGAATTGACTCAGAAATCCTGTGTTGTGTAAGAGATAATTCTGAGGACCCTTTGTAGCCTTCTAATCAAAAGTCTGCATGGAAGCTGACACCTAAAATCTGCCCTCATTAAGGCAGTTGAGAGATTACCAGTTGCAGGCCACCCAATTTGCCTGTAAATATTCGAGGAGCTGAGGTAAACTCCACAGATGTGAAAAGCCAGCGTGTCAAAGCAACAGCAAAACCTTTGGCACCCGTTCAGATAATCTTTGGAACACCAGGATTTGGGCTGATTAGAAGAGAAAACCAAAGCAATTTGAAGAAGAGTTGGGGGGAGGAGAAAGGAGTAAATTTAGACAAGAGAAAGCAATTACAGGCTTAAAAGGAATAATAAGCATCAATTAGCAGCAAGTATCTCTGCCTACAATGAAAGCATTTTCTAATACATCCACGGTGGAATAGAGAAAGAGAAAAGACAGCTCCGTCAATGAATTGCAGCAGGGATCCCGAGATAAAGGGGAGCAAATGCTGTGGAGATATTAAACAATTACTTAGCATCAGCCTTTTAGAAATTAAAAAGGTGGAGGCTGCCCTGAGCCGAGGAGCTTTCCAAAGACACCCGATAAGGCTGCAGATGCCAGGCGATAATGGCCCGTGGCTGATCCTCTTCAGAGCCTCTTGCGCTTGGCCGAGCAGCAGCTTCCAGGGAGAGGCACGGCGGGAGCAGGAGATGATGGCAAAGGGCTGGGCAGGAGATGGGGAATGCAATGCCAGCTCAGTGCTGGCCCTGCCAGGCTGCCGGTGTGCCACTGCTTCCCGTGGAAAAGGGGCTGGGGGAAAGGTTTGGCTTCTCCATCTGCTTCCTCCTGCTGGTGCTCCCCGGTGGGTAATTGCGCTCCCCGTTCCGCCGGCCAGGATTCCACGCTTGGTTGTGCCTGGTGGGGAGCTGAGTGATGGGCGGCTGTGCTGAGGAGCCCAGACTTGGCATCCATTGTGAGAGGAGGGCAGGGACAGGATTCAGTTGGCTTCACCTCTCCTTAGCTGTGTCCATGTTCCTAGAACCGGCCTCTAATTGGATCACGCCAGTTATTCAGCCGAGCGTAGCTAATCCTTTTCTGTCTCTCTCCTCCTCCCCTGCCCCAAAATAATGGAGGCTGGGGCTTGGCCCAGGGTTGTGGGGACTTGTTTTGTGTCTGGGACACTGAGTTTTTAGCCTTTGTTTGGGAAGATCTTGTCTGGCCCCTTTTTCTGAATGGCAGCAGCTGGCAGAGCTCAGCTACATCTCCCACTTCACCCCTTCTCTTCCTGGCAAAGGTGTGTCAGGAGTGATCACAGTGTGCAGCAAGGATGTGGGAACTGCTGCCAGGCCACTTCATTCTGGCAGACCACCTGCACTGTGCAGTTCTGGGCTTCCCAGTTCAGAAAGGATCCAGGATAACTGGGAGAATTTCAGAATTCTGTGCCAGCCCCTGTGCAAGGGGTGAGCAGGCAGCTCTGACTGCTCCACGTGAGACAGTTTTGATGGCAGGCGGGTGTGAGGAAGGGCTGTGGAGCCAGGATAAGCCTGTGCAGGGTGGGCAGGCATTGGATGTGCACTTCCAGCACAAGAACTAGAAAATACCAGGGGAAGCTTCCCCTTGTAGGTGACGGCATCGAAAGAAATGAAAGAAGGTTGGTGCTGGCCCTGATAGCTCAGCTGAGGAACTCCTCACTGCAGGATGGTTTGTACAGTATAGGGAATGTCACACTGACTAATGGCACAGAAATCTGCTTAGAGATACTAAATACATGAAAGCACTGCCTAACTCTGAATGAGACGCAGAAGTTGGAATCTGAGAGGCTGTTTGGGGGGAAATGGTATGTTTGCTATTGATTCTCGTGCTTTTCCCAGATAGCTCTTTTTGGCGGCTGTCAGAGAGAGCTGCCCAGATGTTTGGGCTGCTCTTTATCCTTGTATGTTTTCCTGGTGCTGTGTTCTGCTGGTAACACTCTCCCTGGGGAGCAGTGGGATTACAGAGCTCTTTTGGAAAAACCAGCTCAATTTTAGCCGGTGTGGCTTTCCCTGCTGCAGCAGCTGGGATGATCCAGGTACACATGACAGACAGTGAAAGCCAACACGGATCTCCCTCTCCAAAACACTGCAGTCATTTGGGTGACCTCAATGCAGGCATGATCCTGCTAGCATTAAATGGAGCTGAAAAATATCAGTTTTACTGCTCAGCAGCAGCTATTTCCAGAGTGGGAACAAGGGAAGGAACACCACTGATGCTTCAGTTGGCACATGAGCCATGTAACCCTTCGCTCCCTCCTTCCCCAAGGCCTGGCGGGTCTCTCCAACATCCCACAATTAGCCAAGAAAGCAATCAGCTCTCCGTGTTTCTCGGTGATTACCCGGCAAATTTAAAGTCGTATTGTGAGCTGCCTCACTCCAATGTGAGCAGGGAGCCACTCACTCGAGATCAGCAGCATCACACAGCTCGGTGCCAGTTTGATTTGTGGCTCCCAGAGTCTTGGCTCTGACGTTCTCCCGAGGCGTTTGCGGCGTCCCTTCTGCAGACAGCGTCTGCAGGAGCTGTGCCACAGGAGCTGTGGCACTGGGGCTCCTCAGCATCCCACCAAATGCCAAGTGAGCCGTCCTGATGGCAGGAAAATCAGTCCACAAACACCAGAGGTTTGTGTCTGAAAAGGAGACAGAGGAGTCCTGGAACTTTATTCACTAAAGGGAGAAGTCATGGGGTATTTCCCCTGGAGTGTCTCAAATATTTGGAGGATGCAGCCTCCTTTTTATCCTCATTTCCCAGCCACATTTCCCTCTCTCTTTCCCCACTGGCTGAGGTCCTTGCAGAGGTACAGACTTCCCGAATCACTTTGATGCCTTAAGTTTCAGCTTTCATGTTTTCCAGATTCTGTACTGCCTAGGGGTGCAGTGCTGACCCTCATATTAAGTGTCAGTAAGCTCTCTTCACAGAGTAGGCAGACAAAACAAATCCTTTTCCTGCTGAGGACCAAGAGCAACAAATACCACTTTCAGGGCCAAAAGCATGAACAACGGTGAACTGAAGAGAGAAACAAGAATAATACAGACCCCTTTTCTAATGTGTACCCCCCCCTCTTTATTTCTTTTTCCTTGTGTCTCTGTTCTTTTTCTCTAAATCCAGGGATTTAGCACAGTCTTGGGTGAGTAACAGTCTGTGTCAATTAGAGGAATTGCTCTGGAATTTATGGTTCCCCCACTGCTTCTTTCACCTCTCAGTATCTGGCCTTATCTACCAGCCCACTGTTTGTCTGTTTCGACATCTCATTCTCATTCCTTTCACTGACAGGGATTTCTTCCCTTTCCTAAAAGGCTGTGCCAGGGCAGGGTGAGCAGTGGGAGGAGAGGCTCACTCCCGTCACGCTTGTTCCTCTGCACAGCAGAGAGGATCCTGTGATCCTGGCTGATCCTGCAGAGGTAAAAATGCCTGAAAAGTGTGGAAGGTGACACCAACCCCCCAAAAATAAAAACTAGGGTTGGGTTAGGGTAGGAGTTAGGGTTAGGTGAAAAGTGAAAGGGTTAGGGTTGGTTAAGGGTTGGGTGTGGCTGGGTTGGGTTAGGGTTGGGGTTGGTTTTAGGGTTGGGTGGAGTTAGGGTTACGGTTAAATTTGGGATTAGGATTAGTGTTTTGGTTTTGTTCGGGGTTGTGGTTAGGTTTAGTGTTAGGGTTGGGTAAGGGCTGGGTTGGGTTTCCTTCATGTTAGAATTGGGGTTAATATTGGGGTTATGGTTAGGGTTGGGGTTAGGTCTAGCCCTGGGATTAGGGTTAGCGTTGTGATTAGTTGGGTTAAGTTAAGTTTGTGTTTTGTTTTATTTAGGGTTAAGGTAGTAGAGTTTATAGTATGGTGAATGGTAAGGGTTATTTTTAGGGTTAGGGTTCGGTTTGGAATTGGGGTTAGGCTTGGGTTTAGGATTGTGGTTAGGGTACAGGTTGTGTTAAGGTTGATATTGGGTTAGGGTGTTTTGGTTTATTGCCTCCTGAAGGGATTTACTGAGCTGCACAACTCCCCTGTGCCTGCCTGGGTCAGATCCAGATCCAAAGCTGGGCTTTTTCAGGATACCAGTGCTGGGATGTGCCTGGGAATTTGTCAGCACTTTACTTCCAGGGGTGAATCTTCACTTTTCCCAGCTGGAGGTTTTCTCTTGTGATGCCAATGTGCTGAGACAGCAGAAGGATCCAGCAGGAGTAGAGTGGGAGGAGCTCTCTGGGGGAAGAGGAAGATGGGAAAGGGAATGCTTCAGTGAACTAATTCAAAGATGGTTTTTAATTAAAAAAAAAAAAAAAAGAAAAGAAAAAGTGAAGAGAAAATGAGATAAAAGTGAAAGACAAGAAAAATCTCCTCAAGGCTGGACAGACCTATCATGCAAATAAGGATTTTAAGTGGAAAATTAAAAAAATTACCAAGAAAGAGAAGAGTAGCAAGAAAGTAGCCAGCATAAAAATTAAGTTGCTGAGTCAGTCCTGGAAAGAGTTCAGAAGAGAGGGCTTCTTTTATTTTTCCCAAATAGATTTTTTTCTGTAAATAATAGATGAAATAGGAACCAATAACACAAAACCACCAGAGTTTGTGAATGCTGAGTGCGCTTTCCCTCATTAAACCAATTTTTGGAGAGACATTTAGAGGAAACTCCCTGCCCCAGCAATGACAATCTCCAGAGCACTTTGCAGCCACCGGTGGCTCGAGGCTTTGCTGAGTTCTCTTTGCCCGTGTGAGTCCGTGGGTCTGAGGCTCAGGGGAATTGTGCAGGACTGGTGGGGTGAAGTCCTCGTGCCCCGTGGCTGGCAGGGCCGTTGTGTTGGGTCCCCTGAGGCAGCTCCTCAGTGTGGGGTGGAGTGGGATCTGGGATCTGCAGCATCGATCCCAACCAAGCCTGGGAAAGGCTGGCCAAAGTCAAATTTCCCCCTGGAAGCCCTAAATCTGTGTTTGGCAGCCAACAGCTGCCTGTTCGTTGTGTTTGTAGAGCCCCAGGAGGGGTCCAACCCCCATCCACGGCTGGGCCCTGTCCCAGAGCCACAACCCAACCCCTGTGAGAGCCCAGACCCCACTCACTGCGGGACAGGCAGGACACAGGGCTGCATTTCCTCGAGGTTCACTTGTTCCACACAGCAGCACTGTCCTGCAGAGCCCCTCTTCTCATCCAAGAGCAGACTGGCTCCAGCCTGAGGGGCTGAGGCTTTGGTGTGTCATGTCCTGACAGGCACCACAGAGCCTGGGGGTGTTGTCTATCCATCCTTCCATCCATCCCTCCATCCATCCATCCATCCATCCATCCATCCATCCATCCATCCCTCCATCCATCCCTCCATCCATCCTTCCACCCATCCCTCCATCCATCCCTCCATCCACAGCCTCTTGCTTCCCATGGCTGAGAAGCTGCTGCATGAACAGGGACCCTAACTGTCCAAATGGTTAAAATCCAGCTTTTCCATTCCACACTGCAGTGCAGTGTCTGTCTGTCTGTCTGCTTGGCCAGCCCAGTGTTTGACTGCTGTTCTGTCGTGTGTCCCTTCTCTCTGTGCCCTGCCACTTGATCCCCAAAATGATGTTGCTCCCTTCATGGAAAACATCTGCTGACCCTTGAACAGCCCAGACTGGCCTTGGGCTGAGCTGCCCAGGAGGTTTGTTTGGAATCTGCAGTTCCTTGTGCTTGCTGTGCTCACGGGGGAAAGGACAGGCAAAGAAAAGGCTCGTATTCCTCTCTGCCACACCGCGACTGCAGCAAGAGGGAAAAGAGAAGACTCAGAAAAGCAACTGGCAACAATTCTATTTGCTAGAAGCTCACAGGGAGCTCTTCTTTTCTTTCTCTTTTCCTGGGAGGTGCCTAGGCTGAGGGCTCAGTTCAGAGTGTGGTTCCCTGGCAGCAGAGGGCCATTGGAGAGGGTCCCATCATGTCCTGTGCTTGTGCTGCTCCACTGGTTATTAGCAAACAGAAACAGCAATTCCCGAGTACCCCACATTCCTCTGCTGGCTTTTCTTGTGGAGTCACCTTATGGGATCTGTGAGGATCAGCAGAGAGAGTTCTCAAATAATTTCACCTCTTCCTTTTGGCAGGGCGAGCGGATTGCAGCTCTAATTGTGTGATTATTAGAATGCACTGCAAGTCATACAGCAGCAAATGTCTGTGTCTTGCTGTACAGCAGCTCCAAACGTCCTTTGCTGCTCAGCAGCCTTTTCCAAAGACATGTGGGATGTGTTAATGTGCACATGAAAGCCAAGGGTCACAGTATCACACACACTGCTGGTCTTGGCGTGAAACTTCTCGTGGCTCATGCCAGAAGTTGGGATTTATGATGAACTCCCCCATGACCAAAAGACTGATGCAAACCTCTCCACCTTGGCTGAAGGCGGGAGTGTCTCTTGGATCTCAGCAGTTATACCTACCAAAAAAAAAATCTTTGTCTTAAAATAAATGCACAGATCACCTGTTTTTCCCACTAGGAAAAGATGTAGAGGCTTAACAATTTTTGTAGTGCTGGAAGAGATGCCACAATGCCTTCAGCAACACCAGCTCTTGATCAGGTCTTTGGATGTAAAACTGCAAAAAGAAACTGGTACCCTTCCAGGCTTTCCCCCTAATATAAATCACCTTTTTTTTTTTAATGAAAAAAAATTTCCCCAGAATATTACCTTTTAGCCATTTTGCTTTGGGGAGATAAATCTGAGTGGAAGACAATCCATCGAGGTGTGACATGAGCTATATTGCAGACACAAACCATCTGGGACTATTTGTTATCCCAGGGTGTCCTGTTTGTGTCCAAGCACCATGAGTTACTGGTACAGCACTGGCTATGGAGGGGGTGACTCCACTGCTGAAGACACAGCAAAAACAATTTTCTTCCTCCTCCATCTGGGCAGTGAAGACAACTCGCTTTAATCTCTTCTTTCCAAGCACTAATTAATCTTCTGATGAAAACAGGGACAATATTTGGCCTGGCACGGTGGGTGGTTACTCATGCAAATGAGTACCTTTGTTCCATCCACAGAGGACAGAACTGAGCCCCCATCCCAGACCTGGGGCCAACGTCGCGGCAATGCCACAAAGGCACGGAGACACCTGGGCAGGTGTGAGAGCAAAGGCTGAATTCCAGCTGGGCCATTAGTGAGCGTTTTGCTGCAGCACTGAGCCAGCTGTGGGTGATCTGCTTTGATAAACCCTTAGCTCAGACCCCCTTAAAGCCAAAGAAGCAATAAAAGTGAGAGGTAGGCACTGCTGGTTAATGAAGTGAGCTCCAGTAAGGAGGAATGTGTGTCAGGCCAGAGGCCCCGAGGAGGCAGTGACACATTTTCCTCTGGAGAAGCAGGAGCTGGAGCCCAAGACCTGAGGATTCAGTAATTGAGTGTGTTTGAGCCCGCCTGGGGAGCTCTCCACAAATACAGTTGTCCACCTGGGTAGCTGAGGAGGATTAAAAATAGCCCAGCAAGATGTTGGCTTATCCCTGAGAGAACAGAATTAGTTGTCTGGAAAGACAGAGTGTATTAGAGGAGGATGAAAGGTGGGTGAACACTGCTCTTTCTCTTCAGTTAAATTCCTGCTCTATCCCTGCAGGCTCTGGATGCAAGTTCAGACCCTTTTTCTATTCAGCACTTACCCTCTCTAATGCAAAGTTAAGCACTGCCATCTATCCTCTGCCAGGCCTGTGCTCCTGGCCACGATTGGAGAGCAGGACCCAGAGCTGGGCAGCCCTGCCCCAGCCCCTGAGCTCCTCTGCTGCGGGAAGAGATAAATCTGATTTTTGCAGATAAACTGAAGCTGATCAGCTGCATCACTGAGCAGCAGATTGGGCTTGTAATTCTGAGGACAAAGGCCAACCTGGTCTTCACACAGGCTGTAAAAGTGTGGTCAGAGGTGTTTGTCTGCTGCTGTTTAATGTGGGCTTGCAGCTCTTCCAGCTGGGAATTTGGTGGGTAGGAGAGGCTTCCCTGGGGTTGTGTCCCCCTGGGAGACCTGGGGGGCTGCTGAGCTGGTCTCCCTTTCACCAGGGTGTTCCGCCTTGCTTTAATGGCTGCAGGGAACAGCAGCAGTGCTTGACAGGTAACATTTCCCACCATTTCTCACAGTGAATATGCCCAAATTGCACCCACAGGTTCCTGCCCCACTCTGCCTCCTCAGCCTGAGCAGCTCAAACCTCTCACTAGCAACCCACCAGACCCTGGTTCCCTTGGTCTTCTCTCAGACACAACCATTCCCTTTCCTCCAGGGAGTGCTTTTCTAAATATTTCTCTCTGTTCTGCAGCAGTCATGGGGCTGGATGAATTTTTTTCCCACTTCTTCTGTGCTCTTATATTCCCCATTTTTAACTATGACTCCTTGGTTTGCTGCCCCATTTCCCAATCCATGCCAGTGGTCTCTGTTCAGATAATTTAGTCAACAGAGGGTGTTCCAGCAGGATCAGGCATGTCCACTCTGTACACAAATCTCATTTTCACTGCCCATGAACCTGTTGAATGCTGAGCCTTGGATCCAACATGGCAAAAGCTGTGATGCAGCTCAGTCTGTAACAAGTGGCTCATTCTAAATCGGGATAATCATTTAGTTAATAAACACCCATTAAAGATTAGATTAAACTATGATTCCTTCCTTTGCTGATCTGTCATTGTTTCTTATTTAGTAGCTGCATTCAGGAATATTCACACATGACTGCTTATGATGTTTTAATTGTCTTTGAAATGTTGTTTCACAGCTGAGGTTGGAACCTGGGTAAAGTGTGCATGGGATCCTGGAAATCATTCCATCTAATGGGTGTCCGGCTACTGATGCAGAGTTACCTTTGCTTCTTTTTGACTCTTTAATTGCTGGTAATAGTCGAACTTGGTTTCCTGCAGGCTGAGTCTGAAATCCTTCATCTTGTTAGGAGCAATGAGAAATCACCGGGATAAAGCTGCGCTGTTAATATCCAAGGAATATGGCTAACCAGCTGCCATCAATCTTAATGCAAACCAGACATCCAGCCTTAAATTGTATCATCTGTAATGGAGTGATGCAGTTAAGCAAGCATCAAGTGGCCCCAGGGCAAAGATGTTTCAGTTTCATTGAGCTTTTTTTTTGATCTGGCAAGGGCCGAGTCTTGGGTCTTGATAATTTGAGTCCTCCAGAAAGTGAAGGTGCAGGGGATGGGGTCACACATCTGAGTGAGCTGCCCATAGCTCGTGTGAGCCTGGGCAAAAGGGACAGCTGGCCTTGGCACGGAGCCCCCCAGAGGAGCTGGGCCGGGAATCCTGCTCTTCCTGGCCTTCCCCTGGCTCTGCACTGAGGTTTAGCAGCACCAGGGATGGTTTCCTGTGGGTCCTGGCACACACAGGAGGGGCTCTGGCCGTGATGCTCTGATGGAGGTCCTGGCACTCTCTGTTCTGCTCAGAGCAGCTTGTCTGGTGCTCACAGTACAAACATTTCTTTTTTCCTGCAGGAGGGTAAGAACCAACCAGGGAAAGAAGGGATCCCTTTGAGCAGCCTGGCTGCTCTGGGGAGAGAAACCAATCTGTGGGAATCCCAGCTGAAGCACGGAAGAGAGGATCTAAATTCAGCTGCAGCCTGCCTGGGGCTCCTGAGGTTTGTGGCTTCTTGGGCAGTCGCTCAGAATTGAGCCTGCATCCAAAGGCTGCAGGCAATGCAGGAGAGCAACACACCCTGTTGTACTTCCAGGTACCTCTCTTGAGTCTTTGGGATCATGGATTCACTTGATGGTTGTTTAAAAAAAAAAAAGCAGTTGTACATACAAGGGAAGAGCAAGATTTGTGCCTCACGGGGGTTGCAGTCTGCACAGCAACGTCAAACAAGGGCCTGGAGGAACAAAGCTCTTCTTATCCTCCCTTCACAGCTGGGTAACTGAATTTTGTGAGATGAAGTGATTTGCCTGTGGTTGTGTGGGAAGTGGGGAGGCCAGGAACGGAGCTGGGATCTCAGGGGATCCGAGTTCACAACCAGTTTCTTTCTGTAGCTCCAGACAAACCCCGTGATTTCTCAGTGACCTGTTGTTTTGCCCTTGGCATTCCCCAGCAGAAGAAGCAGCAGGTTGGCATCTCCGCTGGAAACAAATCAGTACAGCTCCTGCTTGGCACTGAGAATGTTGAGTCTTTTCAAGAAAAAAATCAAATCCACACTTCCTTTAGACGCTGCTTGTTACCTTTTCTCAAGAGACAATTTGTAGATGCTACACTTAAGCCTGGAAGCAAACTAGAAACCTTGCTAAGTCTCCAAACTGCAAATTACAGCAGAAAACGTTGCTGGGGCTGATGAAAGCTGCCAAGGACTCACGGTTTGGAAAGCCAGCAGCACTGAAAATTGAATTCCTGGGCAAGAGAATCTGCAGAGCTGTGACCAGAGGAAATTGCTGCTGCTTGCTGAGGGTGGAATGGCTGTTGCTGCAACCCGAATTTGGTGGAATCAACGCCACGTCAGCACTAGGACCAAACTCCTGCGAGTTTTGCTCAGTGAGTTCAAAGCAATCCTTCCTTCAGCGCTCACAGAGTGGTGGAAAGGACTCCAGATAAATGAGAGGCACAAATAAAAAGTACTTGCAATGATCTACTTGCCTATGAAACGTTCTCTGGAAGGGGTCATTGTGAATGTTGCTGCTTCCCATCGAAACAGGAACACAGAGCCCTCCTTGACAGGGAGTTTAGCAGGAGCTGAAGGGATTAGGGGGTGTTACAATATCTCACTTCTAAAAAGTTAATGTGTTAGGAGAGTGTGAGTCTAGACACGTATTGCAAGACTGATTTAGGATCTTAAAGAGGATTCTGCCTTTCATTCTGGCTTTTATTAAAAGCTTTGTAGTACATCTTTAAAGAGCCACTAAAGCCACAGTGAAAACATAAAGAAGAAAATAATAGAAGCAGAAAGATTTTTCTTTTTTTAAATGGATTTCTTCCCCCATTTTCTCTCTTGCCCCTACTCAGAGTTGAAAGCCATTTGCATAAAAATATGATGTTCAATTTTTTTTTTTTCCCTTTAAAAACACAACTCACTTTCTCTTTGCTATCTTCCCCTGAAAGCTGTGGGTCACTGTGCAAGATTAATGCCAGACTGCGGAGGAGCAGAATGCCTCAAAGTTGGAAGTTCATCCAAACTTCCTCCAGCTGCAGAGTGGTTGAGAGAAGAGCAGGCTGGGGGAATCTGGGACAAGGTAACTGGTCCTCAGAAGGAGTTGGAGTAGCTGCCGAAAGATTGGGAAAGCCGACGGGCAAGGGAGCTGGGTAGATTTATGGAGGATGTGGAATTTGCCGTGGTTGGTAAGAAAATACCTATAGCAACACAGATCTGCAAAACCTTGGAGAATGCAGTTATCTGTGTGTGCAGATCCAGCTATGCTCCTGCTGAATTAGTTATTTCACCTCTAATTTGGGAAAGAAAAGTCGCCTGGCACCCAACTTTTGGGATACTTGAGGTCAGCTTCTGCAGGGAAAACCATCTGGAGATGGAAGAACATCTGCTGTTGACTTTTATCTTTTTTCTCCCAATCCTGAACTTCTTTGGTCCTTGCAACTCACAGGCACCCGATGCACTGAAAGTAGGACTGCCGGACTTCAGGTGAGGAGGGAACAGCAGGAACAGATGGATTCCTCAGCACCAGAGCCTGGCTTCCGTGCTAATAAAGCCTGATGACAGAGAACAAGGAGTCCAACTCTGCTGACAAAGGGTGTGGGAGCTGCTGGCTGAAAATTTCCTGAGGCTCTGGTGATTCCTTACCAGGTGGCAGCCAAAGGGAGCTGCTTTCTGCTCAGAAGGGATTTTGTGTTTTAAACACAGCCTAAGTCCCTGAACAAAGCAGAAAGCAACTCCTACCAGCCCTGGTGGAATGCAGATGCGCCGCTGTTATCCGCACGCTGTGCTCAGCTCACCTGCCCCGACAGAGGAGGAGGACGCACCACAATTTGCATATAAATGAGGTCAGATTGGGTTCCTCTGCAGTCATTAGGGCGGGCTTATTACCCTGCTTGTTCTTGGCAGAGCTGCTCAGCCCATCTCTGTCGCCCCGATCTTTTCAGCCCTCTCTTCTGTTTCACAGTTTTCATGGTTTGGGTTGTTTCTCACGCTCGGGTGTGTAAACAGAGGCAATGTTTTCACAAATTCAAGGAAAGTTTACATTCCTGATCTTAGAGCTATGGACAGCTGGTGGACAGTTTTCTTGACCAGTGGGATGGGGAGAGGTGTCAACCTTCTCCCCCAGTCCCTGGCCTTTGTAGAAATACTATAAAATGGAGTCAGATCTTCTTGATTAAATAGTTCATGCCATCTCACCAAAGTGTGTGTGTGACGAACAGCGTCATCTCCACCCCACAGCTCCTGCCAGCCCCCGATAGAAGCTCCAGGGTGCAGCCTCCGGCCCTGCCTCCCCCCTTGGGCTCTCAGGAGGGATGGGCAGAGAGGCCCTGGAGCTTCTGCTTCCCCTCTGCAGCTCAGCCACACCGGGGGGGTACTTGTGATGCTGAAGTGATGCTTCACCAGGAGGGTTTGCAGAGAGGGAAACTGAGGCACGGAGCGAAGGAGGAGGTGCTGGGTTGGAAGAGCAGAGCAGGGCTGACACCCACTGTGGGGCACAGAAGCTGCTCCTCACTTTCGTCGGGGAGAACTCCCTTTCTGCTCCAGCTGGAGGCCAGGCAACCACTGAGGCTCAATCAAACACCCCCTTTCTTCACTCAGACCTCAGTAGATCTGAACCAGCTCTACGAATTTTGAAATTACTCAGACTTCCCATGGGCAGAACCCAGCCTAGTGCGAGGTGAAGGATAAAATGCTGTTGAGTGGAGGATTTATATCATTTTACCCTCTGGAGGGGGTCCAGGAGTCAGCTGGATCAGCTGGGAACAAGTCTGCTAGAAGGGAGTTAAAAGACTTTGAGTGGTTTTCTGTCTTGCTTTCTCTTTGGAACAATCCCTGGAAATATCCAAATGCTCTATTAAGAGCATTTCAGAGTGTTTAGTGCTCAGAAATTGCAGGTGACTCTGCTTTGCTCTGACAAATGCAGTGGGAGTGTGGGTCCTCCCCTCCTGAATTATTCACAGCAAAAGGTAGTTTGAAGCAAAACCTCAAAGTTCCCAGATTTGTTTTGATTTTTTACAAAATGCCTCCAATCAGCAGGCTTCTCTTAAAACATGGAATTTTCATGAAAATCAAATTGCTTTGTTTAGAAAGAATAGTATTTTCTGTCAGCAAAGGTGTTGCAGGAAATATAACAGGAGCACTCACGGGCACAGCAGGATAAGAACAAAAATGTACAGAAAGAGAGGAAACGCATTCAAATATTTCTGCCCGTGGCTATTCAAACTTTTGAACAGAATTTGTGTCCTTCAAATTGACACCCTTTAAAACCTGTGTCTGCAGCAAACCCCAGACCAGGAGAGCGTCCCTGCCTTCTGCCTGTGTCAGGGAGCTGTGTTAGACTGGAGTAAAACTGTGCCTGCAAAGTGTCTGCTCCTCTCAATAAAATATGGGCTTTCATTTCAGCGAGGGATCACAGCGCAAAGTGCTAAGTGCTGTAAACACTTTCCGGCAAGACATTTCAGGAGCTGCAAACTGACTGCTTCGGTAGCTGCAGTTGATAAAAAGCAAATGGAAAAGCAGCTGAGCTCAGCCAAGGCAAAACTCTGCTTTCCGTGGAGTTTTGGGCTCGGATCCCGCTGGCTGCCCACGGTCCCTGTGGGAGTGGTGGCTGCAGCTCAGGACCTGCTGGGAGTTGTGTCTCTGAGCTAAGTGCCCTCTTTGAGCTCAGTCCTAGGCTTGGGGTCTCTCATCAGTCTAGTATGATGAATTTCTTCCGTTCATTGTGGGATAATGTGAGTTCATTCCGTGTTTACCACATGTGGTTTATGCGGCTTGGATAGAGCAGGGTAACAGATTGCTCAATCTCCACATCTCGCATGTCTAAACCCCACAGTGTAACACTTCAGTGGATCTCATCATTCCACACCTTTCAATGGAGAGGATTTCTGCTCCTCCCTGGACAGCTGGAGCACCGGTCACTGGCTCCTGTTCTCTCTTTGCTCTTATCACAACAATATTTTTTCTGCCCGTTGCCTCTGGGTCCTTTCCAAACATTGTCTTCCTCCAACAGAGAACAAGAGGGGAATGAACTTCCTTGTCCAGTCCCTTGGAGGTGACAGGGGGGGAGAATCTGCCCTAAGACCCCTCCCTGGGTGACTGCTGTGGGGGCACAGCCAGAGGCAGGGAGTGAAGTGGTTAAACAGCAGAAGGTTCTGCCAGGCAGTGGGGAAAACGTGGCTGATTCTCACCCTAAGTTGAAGTGCTAAAACTACCAGCAAATACTTCAATAAATAGCAAGCTCATAAATAACTTGCAACATTGCACTTCATAATAAAGCAGTGACAAATGTTACATCTCTCTCCAAGTGGATTAATGGTAATGGGGGTGGAAAGAAGGAGTGATGTCTGTGAGGTGGTATTAAAAATCACTTACATTTCACAGGTTCCCATAAAAGGGAGGCTTGTGCAAAACAATTAATCATGCATTATAAATGCAGCTTTTATTAAAGAAAAGCAAAAGCATAAATACAGCCAAGCCCCGAGGCACTTGTTCCTTGCAATAGTTAGTAAGTGTTTGGAAATATGAGCCAACACTTGGGACCCAGTTTAGCTCTGTTGTTATTGCTCTAAGGAAAGCTGGGATGCAGAGGTGGCTTTGCTGCCTTATTTTTGTCTTTTTTTAGTCTGGCATAGACTGCTCTGGATATAGCAGCTTTTCCTATGCCTTGCAGTACTTGAGGTCTAAGAACAGCCCAGCTGGATCCTTCCAAGGATTTGTCCTGGAGATGACCCCTACAGAGCAGAGTTCCAGAGCCATCTCTGCTGCCCTGTGTCCAACTCCTACAAGACTAAAACCTTTGCCAAAGCCAATTAAAAACAACTCAGTGTCCCACCAAGGCAGCAGAGAGCGTAAAGAGGAGGAGAAAGTTGTTTTCCCTAAGTGTTCCCCATGGAGAGCTGTCCCAGTGGTTTCCCCATTGCATTAGGAAAGGGGAGTTTGTTGTTGGGAATTGTGTTGCAGTTCTGCTCTCCCAAATCCTGGGCCTGAGGAATGGAAGCTTTGGGGGTCCTGTTTTATTCCCCTTGGGTTGATGTGCTGGTTCAAGCTGAAGTCTGAGCACTGAAAGAGGGAAGTGGCAGGAGTAGGTGGTGATGCAAGAAGGAAATGAAGGGGCAGGGGGATTTTATGACAGCACAGTAAGAGAGATGATTTATTTTGTCCTTTGAGCACTTTCTCTTGAAGGTTGCTAAAGCCCATTTAAGCTTCTGTCTGGAGCTGTGGCGAGATTCACTCCCTGGAAAGGACAGAGGTTTTACCATGGGGAGCCAGGAGTGGGGATGGCTCTGCTTTCATTAGCAGAGCAGTTATCTGAGCTGAAAGGGTTTCTGCTAAATTAGCAGAAATTGTTGCAATTAAAGTGCTCCTGTTTGTAACTACTGTCACTGTGGCTTGTTTGATTTTTCGGGGAGAGTCAGAAGACCATATCCAGGATCTCAGCTGTCAAATAACCGGAACCAAAGGGATTTCAGGAATCTGCGCAGCCACAAATCCTCCCCAGCTCCACCTGTGCAAGTTCCTTGAACTTCTCTAAAGTCTAAGGTTCACCACCAGCCACAACTAACATGTGGAGCTGGGATTCGGTGGGATTCAGCAAGACCATTCCAGAGTGTGTTTCCTTGCTTTTCACTGCTGCATTTCTCCACGTGGGAGCTGGGAATTACCATCCCAGCTCGTCTGTGTGCCTTGAGGCCTCTGAATTGTTTCTCCTGCTCCAGGATTATATGGAGATGTTCACTGTGGAATAAATACTGGAGATGTTGCAAAAAAACCCTTTGTCAGTTTGGTGGCAGCCCAGGAAATAAGGTCCATTCTGGAAAAGCAGAAATCCTGGTTAAAATCCTCCTACCCTGGTCCGATCCATCCTTCTGGCTGGCAGGTCATGGGTCCTCCAGCCACAGAGCCTGGAGAGCAGCCAGGGGTGCTGCCAACCCTCCCACTGCTCCCTCCTGTGCCTGCTCCAAGGTCTGTGGCACCTTCCAGGAGCATTTTGCCAGAGCAGCTGAGCTGTCCTGAGCTGTCACCCAGGCTATTAAATATTTAATTCATCCATCACTGAGGACTGGCCGTGATCAAACAGACAAAGGAGCTGCTGCTCTGTGCTGCTTGTTAATCAGAGCAGCTCTGGTGAGCAGCTCTGACAAGATCTTGAAAGGATTATTTTAATTTCCATGGGGGTGCTCAGATGTGTCGCCCTGGAAAGAGGACACCTGTCATCTGAGCAGAGCATCCTCCTCTCTCTGGCAGTCCCCAGAGACCAGAGCTCACCTGGCCTGGCTGTGGGGATGCCACAAAAATTGGGCCTTTTGCTGGCTACTGGAACTGGGGCAAAGCCTTGGGAACTGGGTCACCCTCGAATGATTCTGGTGAAGAGGAATGGGCAAGGAATTCCTGCATACCCCAAGGATAAACCTGACGGTTCCCCCTTCCATTTGGAGACAAACCGTGATCTAGAATGAGAATACAACTCGTGCTCTTTACTGTCACTTAATGCTCAAGGAAAATGAACTTCCAGCAGTGAGACTGGATATTGGTTTTCTTGTTCTCGCTGAGTGCAGGGCACCACAGAGCCGTTCTGCTCTCTGTGTCTTCTCTATTCCCTTGTATCTGCAGCCAAATCTCAGCTGTCCCATATCTTTCATCCCCTTCCATCTGAAAAATGACTTCTGTTCATACTGGACTGTCTCCAAACCTTGCTGCTGCCTGAAGAGTCCCCAGGCTCCAGCATCAAATCCAGCTCTAATTGCTCTCACAGAATCACTGAGTGAATCTTTTCCCTGCTCTTCATCAGCCTGGAATGACAGAGGTCGGAAATGCCTTCCTGCCCATCTGTTTTCTCCAGCTCCTGGATGAAGTTCTCTCCTTTGTCTCTGCACTGTTTGACATTTGTGGGGCCACAAGTGTCTGAATGGAACACAAATCACTGGAGTTACAGCATCTGGAACACACTGGGAAGAGCAGGAACAGTGCAGAAATCCCTCATTTTGGGTCTCTCTCAGTGGTGAGAGATCTTCCAGCTGTCATTTCTTTAATTTCTGGCCCTAAATGATGCCTAGGCCTCTCCTGCCTGTCAGCCTGCTTTGCCAAGGCTGTAAATTCGTCCCATTACCCATCCAAACCCCACTGCACCAGCTGCTTCTTGGAGCTCTCCTGCTTATAAATCTCCCCAACTTTAGTTCTTATATTTGTTTGGGGCAATTAGTTCTGCAGCTCTGCCCTGAGGTCAGTGTGAGTTAGCAGTGCTTTTCATCCTCTTTCCCCTTCTTTTCTTCTGGCATTCCCTCTCCATGCTATTTTGCCCAATTTTCTCTGCCCTATTTTACTGCTGCTAAATTCAGCCTCCTCTTTTTCCTGCACGTTTCTCCTGGAAGTGCTGCCTCACTCCCCAGCACACCCTGGATGTTCCCTACCCTGTTTGCCGGTGGGTAACCCCAAACCCAGAGCCTGAGAGATCCCAACCATCCCCCTTTCCTTGCTGCCTCTGCTGTTCGTGCCCACACCTCCACTCTGCCTCCTCTCCTGCTTCCTTTGTGAGTTCCTTCCTCGTTGCACTTCTGGAAAGCCTCGTGCCCGCCGTGAGCGCAGGGTCCCAGCTGCTCTGTTGTCCTTTATCCCTCTGGAGCTGTTCCAGGAATGCTGTTCCGTGGGCTTCTAATTAAAATCTTCAAAGCAGGACGTGAGGAGAGCTGAGAAGAGCGGAGTGAACTCTGGGCACCTATTCCCTGATGCCTCCTTTGTCCTCAGCTTCTGAGGGCCGGGCTGTTTGCCGGAGAGTCGGTTCTGATCATGGGGAGAGCATTTTACACAACCACTGCTATTAGCCATAATGAGAATAAATGATACAAGAACAGAATCTTATTATACACTTTTTGATGAGGGCCTTTCATCTGAAAGATTCCGAGGTGCTTTGCAGGCTACTGAGCATGGAAATCATTTTGCTCACTGGGGAAATTCAGCCAGCTCGGGAGCACCGTGTGGGGAACTGCTGGAAAACACACACTGAGCACGTGGGACGGTTCAGTAGGGGGAGCAGACATACTGGATTCAAACAAAATTGCTGCCTAAATTTAGGGGAAGAAGTAGGCTAGAATGCCTTTTATGTGGAGCATTAAACAGCTGCCCCTTGGCTAATACCTGTTGGAGTGAGACAGATATCAGATTTTATGATCAAGGCTGGTATTTCCTTAAAGGAGCTCAAATGCTTGACTGCCATTTAGTTCTTGTTCCTAACTCCCTTTGATTCCTGTGAATCAACTCACCCTGGTTTCACTTTCCACAGGGAGCAGGGAAGTTCTGCAGCTGTGATTTCCTGATTAACCCTGCCTGCAATGGGGATTCAGGGCTGGCTCAGAGAGAGGAGTGTTATTCCCTAAACAGCCAAGTCACAAATATTTCTCTTCCTCCTCTGCTGTGGATTTTGTTTCCCTTGAGATCTCCAGTCCAAGCACTGACCAACGCCTGACCCTGCTTAGTTTATGAGAGGTTGACAAGATGAAAATCCATAGCATAACATGGAATGTATTTATCTTTTGTAAAGGAGAAAAACATCCACACAAACCCCTGACCTCCAAAGACACTCGACTGCCTCCTGCTTCTTCGCAGCTCCTTGGTTCTGTTTATAGAAGCAGATTGAACAGGGCTGGCCCTCTGGGGGCGAGCTATGTGTGTTCCCACTGATCTGAGGTCAGTCATATCCCCAGTCCAAGCATTATGCAAAGCAGGACGTGGGTTCTGTGGGGTGACACCCAGGAGGGAGAGGCACAGGTGACAGCACAATCCAGCTCTGGGAGCTCCAGAGCTGTCTGGGCTGGCACTGGCCCTGCTGAAGGCTGGGCTGAAAGCGTGAACTGATTCCTCGGGCTCTGGGCTCATCTTGGAAGCTGGATCTGCCGCTGGGATCCCATCCTCCTCAGCTCTCTGGGTTGCAGAAATCGGTGTAAAAATGAGTGTGCTAATAAAGCATGAACCTCTTGTAATTCCTGTGGCATCCGGGGGCTGGGGGTGAGCTCTCAGGAGGAGAATTCCCTGCCTTTGCTGCTCTGATGGTCTGGAGAACATGTAAAAGGGTCTCACCAGAACTCTCTAAAAGCCTTGAAATTCTGGCAGAAGTGGGTATTTGGGGCCCAGTCTGTGGTGCCTCCTGGTGCACATGGGGCTGTGAGAGCTCCTAGCCTGGAGGAGATCACAGAGGGAGCAGCATTTGCAGCTGAATTGAGCATGACCTTTCCTGACACACCCGAGGATTGAAAAGCCCATCATGGATTATTGACTCATTCCCCAGGAGAAACACCATTAGTCCTGGAGGACTCGGGCAGCAGATGACAACAGGAAGGACAGGAAGAGGGCACGTAAGGGCAGAGTGGCAGCTTTGTCACCGAGGTGTTTCAGGACAGATCTGACAGCTCTGACAAAGGGGTGAGGGGTCAGATTGCTGCCTTGGAGCAAGTGGAATGGACAGGATGTCCACGAGTCCTTCCCTGTGATGGACACTGCTGGAGTGGGCACTTACACAGAGAGGCCCTTCCTTGTCCTGCCACAGAGCAGGATCCGGCCGCGCCATGAATTATTCAGGATATTTGTCTGCACAGAGAGTGGAGCCCATCTTTGTTGTGCTGGTGTCGGGCTGAGGGTGATCCCACATCCTCTGAGGGGATGTGAGCTGCTCCACAGGCTCTTCCCGAGGCAGAGGCGGGTGAGGAGCTGCTCCAGGAGCTGTTTGGAAGTGCCCGGTTCAGAGATCTCCTTTTCTCACAGGGATGTGATGGGCAGAGCTGGCAGTAGGGAAAATTAACAGCAGAGTATTTGGGGGAGAAGTATTTGGGTACTTGGGAAGGATCACTCTGAAAAATTTCTGCCTTTAAACAGCCATGGACAAGAGGGAAAAGGAGCCATGAGACTCTATCACAAAAATGATGTCCTGACCAAAATCCACCTCAGATTGGTGCTGGGCTGTCTGAGGGAGCAGTTATTTGTCTTAGGAGTCAGGACAGTCATAAACAAGCACAGATGACTTTAAGAAACTTGAAGCCATCCAATCTGGGTTTTCTGGAAGCTGTTCCAGGAGTGGGGATCATCAGCAGTTTGGAGGACCATAGCACTTCCATGCCCTTTATGTGTAAATCTCAAAAACATTGGGCAGGAAATTTGAGAGTTCTTAAGAGGAGATGACTGCTGCAGAGCAATAACAGGTCTTTTTTTTTTTTTTGTTCTCCTAAGAAATTTAGGCTAAAAAGAAACTGGAATAAATGCATGTAGCAGATTATTTACTGTAAGCTATTCACCTAGCTCAGCTTTAAACTAACTAGTTGAATGACTTGCTTATGCTTAAAATAAATGTTTGTTTTAACCTAAGCTCATTGTAGAAAGCCTCAAACCCCCAGTGCTGCTATCAGCTAAATATATTTTCTCAGAGTATATACAAGGCTGTAATTAAGGCTGTGTCAGACGTTCCATTATATGTCTCTCATCTCCCTCTCTAATATTTATCACCCATTTTCACATCTTTCCATCTTTACTCTGGGCAATCACTCAGGCTTGGCAAGGTATTTCCTCCTGAAATGGATTTAATCCACCAATGATGGTTGCAAACCTTTAGAACATCCTTAAAGGTTGTCTCCAGGTGGATTTAAGGCGTCCCTTAAGCTGTCACTGCCCTCCGCCTGCCCCTGCCCCCTGTGTTTCACTGTGGGCTGGGCTCATTCCCAGCTCCAGCCATGCAGGGAGCAGAGGAAATTCCCAGCACACGCTGCCCCCCGTGCCTGCACATGGGTGGTGTCAGGACGGAGGCCTGGCTGCTGGAGATGTCCTGTCACGTCCTGGCCCAGGTGTCCCACGTGTCCCACCGCAGCCACAGGCGGGCTCCTCTTCACTGGGGCCAGTTCCAGTCTCAGCGTTTGCATGAGAACACCCCTGGCAGCTGCTGGCTTGGGTTTCCTGGGATAAACCTGGCTTCCCACGCTCCTGCTGTGTCCCAAGATCTTGGATGTCCTCATCCAAGGGCTGGGCTTGTCTGTGGATGGTGTGGAGTCGTGTGAGGGTGGCCTCGCTCCATGACTGCACCCTCACCCCTCTCTGGGCTCCTTTGTGGTGCCACATAGGAGGCTCATCCTTGGATTCCGGGATCTTGCAAAGTGAGACATCACTGTCTGGGCTCTGAAAGGCTGCAGAGGGACCCAGAAATGCCATTTGCAGTTCTGCCGCTCACCTGCCAGGAACCTCCCTGAGGGAGACGTGGGGAGTAGCAGCTCTCGTGGCCTTTGTTTTCATAGCAGAATTTGTAGTTCACACTGACTGCAGTGGCAGAGAGAGAGCCCCGTGTGCTGGGTGGCAGCAAGAGCCCCAGGTGGCAGGAGCAGAGGCTTTGGAGAGCCAGGAGCAGGATAATCCGTGGGCAGGGGGATGTCAGAGTGCTGGGCGTGCTGTGCTGACTATGCTAATGCGTGTTGGCTGGAGGAGAAGCATTTATTATGTGTCAGGGGGAGGGTGATGGATGGCAACTCAGGTTTTCCCCTGTATTATTTCAGCTCTCTGGTCTGCTGGTGATTTATTCAGTAGCATTTATGGTGTTACAACTCTAAAACCAAAAGTGGAATTTATTCAACCCTTTCCTGCCTTTCTTTTCCCTCACTGTTTTATTATATTTCTGAGGGTTTTTTTCTCCTCTGGTTTAAAGCTTTCCTTGCTTTTGGGGTGTATGGATTACGAAGCACCAGGCAGGTGCTTTTCTGCTCTTCTCTCCCAAACAAGGGCAACTTTTCCAGGGATTTCAAATGCTTGGGTGCTGGGCTGTTCCAGAACCCTCCATGAGGATCCAGAGGAGCTGCTGTGCTCCAGGCTTTTCTGGAAAGCTGGTCCTGAGTGGCTGAGCTTTTAAAAATCAAACCATATGCTGTTTGAAAATAAAACAAGCACTCTGGCCTTTGTCACAGAAACTCTGATCCATGCAACAGATGGAGCAGTTTGGGGCAATTTTCTTGGCCCTGCGTTTTAATCTTGGGGAAAAAAAGCCCCACTAAAATAAAAATTCTTGTGTTTAAGCACAGATCTATGCCCAGGGAGGCTGGAATGATTCAGGAGATTCGAGGTACCTTTCCCCCTCGCTGTTCAGAGACCTCTGCACATTGCAGGATCTGCCTGTTGTCTGCAAGCTGATAAATGCATTCAGCTCCTCCAGCTTCACCCAAAATGCAGGTCAAACCCTTCATCTTTCGCGCTGCATCCTTCGTGTCCCCCAGGCACAGCAGCCCGAGCTGAATCAAGCCTCCCTCACTGCTCTGCTCTCCGTGTCTGTCTATCCGTGGAAAACCTGCTTCCCTTCAGCCTGAGCCCGCCAGGAGCATCCTTCGTGCTCGCAGTTTATAAATTGTGCTGGGTTTGGCATCTCCCAGCGCCCCGGGGCTTCCCGAGGAGCCCCAGAACCAGCAGCAAGCACCAGGCTCTGCCCTGGCACCACTGGCACCGCGTGCTCAGCCCGAGCCTTTTGCTCTGGAGCCTTTGGAGGGACGTTTGCGGCGGTGACAGGCCGGGTTTAAGTGGCACATAAAGCTGCCAGCCCTTTATGGAGGCTGTCGGGCACTAAGGACACGGGGAATTACGGCAGCGGAGGCTCCGCACGCCGGTGCTTTGCAGACGATGTCTCGCAGGGGATGCGCTGTTTATTTATCTAAAGTAGCAGGTTTGCAGTGCTTTTCCAGCAGAACGGCTTCCAGGCCAGGGTGTCTCCGTGCCTGCATCCTCTGCTTCAGATTAGCTGTGACAGACTCTAAATCTGGGCCAAAGAGGGGTTGGAGGGGCCCGGGAGTGCTGCAGGAGAGCTCGGGATGATGTGCAGAGGAGCCATTTCCTGCTGGAGACCTGGGATACGTTGTGAGGGAAGCTGGGCTGCTTTTGCTGAGAGCTGCAGGTTTTTTGTGTGGCTATTGTTTACAAACGCAGCCGTTCGCAGAGGAGTGAAATGTTTAATTGCAATTGGCTTTCCTCAGCCTTCTACCAGCCAGGGAAAGAGGGGAGAGGATGAGAGGTTGTAAAAAAAGGAAAAACATTAGTTTTCCTGTGGCTTTAACAGTTGTGAAGGATTTTTACTGCTGCTGCAGCAGGAGNCCTCCCTTCCTCCCTTCCTTCCAAAAACCCAAGGAACAGGCTCTTGTTGGAACCAAACAGAGTACAGCTTTTTCTTTCATGGGTAAACCAAAAATTCTTTGAGGCAAAATTGAAAATTAAAAGAACATTTTACTCCATGTAGCTTTCCATAGACTGTTCAGGAAAACTGAAAATAGCAGCCTTGAAATGAGGTGCTGAATTTTTCTTGGGAACTGGAGCAATGAAAAGGTTTGGCATTTTTGAAACAAAAAGAAAAGAAAAGAACTTTCATACATTTGGGAGAGGAAAAGTACCCCAAAACCCTTTCTTTTTTCCCAAAATGATAGTCGGTTTTGGCTTTTGCTTGCTGGGATCTGGTTAAAGGCCATTCACTTCCCTCAGGGAGACCTGGTGCTCCCTCAGCACCAGGCAGTGCTTTGTGAAATTTGTGTATTGTCCTGTCCTCAGGTCACAAACCTGCACAATTCCAGGCTGGAACGAGNGCACCAGGCAGGTGCTTTTCTGCTCTTCTCTCCCAAACAAGGGCAACTTTTCCAGGGATTTCAAATGCTTGGGTGCTGGGCTCTTCCAGAACCCTCCATGAGGATCCAGAGGAGCTGCTGTGCTCCAGGCTTTTCTGGAAAGCTGGTCCTGAGTGGCTGAGCTTTTAAAAATCAAACCATATGCTGTTTGAAAATAAAACAAGCACTCTGGCCTTTGTCACAGAAACTCTGATCCATGCAACAGATGGAGCAGTTTGGGGCAATTTTCTTGGCCCTGCGTTTTAATCTTGGGGAAAAAAAGCCCCACTAAAATAAAAATTCTTGTGTTTAAGCACAGATCTATGCCCAGGGAGGCTGGAATGATTCAGGAGATTCGAGGTACCTTTCCCCCTCGCTGTTCAGAGACCTCTGCACATTGCAGGATCTGCCTGTTGTCTGCAAGCTGATAAATGCATGCAGCTCCTCCAGCTTCACCCAAAATGCAGGTCAAACCCTTCATCTTTCGCGCTGCATCCTTCGTGTCCCCCAGGCACAGCAGCCCGAGCTGAATCAAGCCTCCCTCACTGCTCTGCTCTCCGTGTCTGTCTATCCGTGGAAAACCTGCTTCCCTTCAGCCTGAGCCCGCCAGGAGCATCCTTCGTGCTCGCAGTTTATAAATTGTGCTGGGTTTGGCATCTCCCAGCGCCCCGGGGCTTCCCGAGGAGCCCCAGAACCAGCAGCAAGCACCAGGCTCTGCCCTGGCACCACTGGCACCGCGTGCTCAGCCCGAGCCTTTTGCTCTGGAGCCTTTGGAGGGACGTTTGCGGCGGTGACAGGCCGGGTTTAAGTGGCACATAAAGCTGCCAGCCCTTTATGGAGGCTGTCGGGCACTAAGGACACGGGGAATTACGGCAGCGGAGGCTCCGCACGCCGGTGCTTTGCAGACGATGTCTCGCAGGGGATGCGCTGTTTATTTATCTAAAGTAGCAGGTTTGCAGTGCTTTTCCAGCAGAACGGCTTCCAGGCCAGGGTGTCTCCGTGCCTGCATCCTCTGCTTCAGATTAGCTGTGACAGACTCTAAATCTGGGCCAAAGAGGGGTTGGAGGGGCCCGGGAGTGCTGCAGGAGAGCTCGGGATGATGTGCAGAGGAGCCATTTCCTGCTGGAGACCTGGGATACGTTGTGAGGGAAGCTGGGCTGCTTTTGCTGAGAGCTGCAGGTTTTTTGTGTGGCTATTGTTTACAAACGCAGCCGTTCGCAGAGGAGTGAAATGTTTAATTGCAATTGGCTTTCCTCAGCCTTCTACCAGCCAGGGAAAGAGGGGAGAGGATGAGAGGTTGTAAAAAAAGGAAAAACATTAGTTTTCCTGTGGCTTTAACAGTTGTGAAGGATTTTTACTGCTGCTGCAGCAGGAGATGGTTCCTCTCCTCACGTCTGGCCTGGGCTGGGATGTGCCAGGGCTCTGTCTTGAGCAGCTGCATTTTTTCCTCTCAGAGCAGATTCCTGCCTGCTGCAGGAATTCCTGGGGTGGATGCAAGGGTGACAGTGGCCCTGTGAGTGTGCAGGGCCTCTGTGCTGCCCTGCCGTGCTGGCACGCCTGGGCAGGGCCCAAAGCCTCACCCGTAGAGAGGAATTGCCTTTAACTGGCATGGTCAGACCCCTGCTTGTGAGGAAAAGTCTCCATCCAAACTGGCAGGGCTGATTCTTGTTTCCTCCTGGATGCTGCAGCTGTTTTCATGGCTTTTGTCCTGGGAAAAGTCTTCCTTCCTTCCTTCCTTNCCCAAAATGATAGTCGGTTTTGGCTTTTGCTTGCTGGGATCTGGTTAAAGGCCATTCACTTCCCTCAGGGAGACCTGGTGCTCCCTCAGCACCAGGCAGTGCTTTGTGAAATTTGTGTATTGTCCTGTCCTCAGGTCACAAACCTGCACAATTCCAGGCTGGAACGAGCTGCTTATTCCCGTTACAAACCTCCAGGTGCCAGGATCTCTCCTCTCCTTCCTGCTGAGCTCATTCCTGTTTCTCCTGGCTGGTGTCTGCCAGCTGTGACCTCCAGGCACATATGGGTGGTACTGGGAAGAAACTGCTCCCAGGTATCCCACAGGAGGGGAATGCCAAGGAAATGTGGGATATCAATCCAGGGAAGGCTCCTTGGAGTCAGAAGGGAAGGAAAAAGGGATGTCTGGCACAGAGAGGGGCTGTGGGACAATCTGGAAGGCTGGAGGAGGGAAATTGTCTTTTCTATCCCACAAAATGGCTGAGATTTTTATGGAATTTTTAAAATTTGCTCTCTGTATGGCTGTAAGTATGATATTGTTACAGTTTTTTTGTAAAAATGTGAGACAGCCAGCCTGAGGGAGCCTGGGGGAGAGAAGCTGTGGCATGGAAGAAAGGGAAGGGAGTGAAATCCCACCCTAACTTCTTTTCTGCCCGTCTGGGAGCAGGCAAATGTCCTCATTCCAGGATTGCTGATTGTTCCAGAGCCTCCTCTTTCCTACAGAACAAACGGAAGAAGCAAATGAAGCTGTGAGGGATTGACGTCTCTGGGAAACAATAACTCAGAGCCCCATCCTTCGTGCTGGGCACTGCTGATTGTGTGCTGTGTGCTCCCAGCTGAGGGGTGTGCAGGGAGGGGGTCCTGCCACCCTCTTCCCAAGGGAACACTTCCATGGGAGGCGTGAGGCAGCCCCTGCCCTGCTGGGGTGTCTGGGTTTGGAGAGACAGGTGTCTGCCAGGGAAAGGTGGAGCTTCCCTTGGAATGGAGGATGTAAACTCCCTCCCTCCGAATTATTATAATTTTGCAATTGAGGGCTTCCAGGCAAAGATTTGGGAATAGAAATAACAGTTCTTAATAGGAATATTAAAAATACAAATGTAGTAAGGCAAACAAACAAAAAGATCCTGGAAACACTGACAGAGTCAGAATACAGGCGGACATGTTGTTGGTCAGGGTGTTGGGAGCAGCCCAATCAAATCCTCCTGCAGTGACAGATGTGGTTCTGCTGGAGCAGAGATGATCCTGTAGAAGGGTCCAGTGGTGGTGAGATGGGCCCGGTCTCCCTCTGGGATTCCAGTGCACACAGGCTGTGCTGGTGTTCTGAATCCCAGCTTTTATCCAGTAGGAATGCTTGGCTCCTCCCCCTGGGCGGAGCCTCTCCCCATGGATGATGTAATGTTATCAGCCATGCCGTGAGCCTGGATGGCCCATGAACAGCAGATATCCCTAGGGGGAGGATGAGTCCTGGAAGGGAGAAAGAACACTGCTAAACCCACCTGGTTTAACAGCTGCCCACTAGCACCCCGCATGGTTTCAGCAGATAATAGAACACACACCCCTGGTCCCATCCTGCACAGCAACCCAGGACATGGGGTTCCACGCTCTGTGTGGGGAAGGCTCAGCCTGGCAGGTGCAGAGCACACAGAGCCATCTCCCCGTTCCAAAAGGATGTGAGGGTTTCTATAAATCCCTGCCTTTTGCCCAGGCCTCCGGCAGCAGGCAGGAGCTTTACTGAGGTGGCCAGCACCCCAAAACCTGCTCTGGTTCACCAATTCTTTAATAGTGGCTGATTCGGTCTATTATAGAATGAATTATTTAATAGACACAAAACTATCAGATGTAAGACTTAAACTAATATACTACACAGGAATAAAGACAAAAAAGAGACTACTAGTAGATATGTACAATGTGAGGTTAAAGGTACCTATTAATTTTAGCTAGAAAAGATATAATATAACTTAGGATTCAATGTATCTTATTGTGGGAAATAGAAAAAGCAGACAGCTTGCATAGCAGTGCAAATGTAAGGCCTAGAGTGAAAAAGATACCAGAACGAGGACACAGAACAATAAGACTTTGTTTTTGTGCTGTGCAGAATAAAGCAAGTAAAAAAATATGTTTAGCAAGAGAATAGAAAAGTTAATAATGAGGCTTTGTGCTTTGTTTATGGAAGAGTACAAAGAGTTCCTGAATAGAAAAAAAAATAAAATAAAAACAACAAGCACCTATTGTTAGATATAAGGTATAAATGTAGTTTTAATGATTGGTTTATGCAGGCGCCTGTAAGCTCTTAACAGTTTGCTATTGGTTAGAAAACTTTCAAAAGTGACAGAGAATTCTGGCTGCTGTTGGAAGACATGAGCTGTTGCCACCTCTCGTGTCTCACCCTGCACCGAGGCTGATGTCGCAATAAAGCTCGAGGAATGTCCCGTCCTGTTATTTGGAAATAAAGATCCAACATCTTCCCATCCCGTTGTTGGTGGGGCACACATGGAGAGCCTTTCCCTCAATCCCCAGGGAGGTAATCACAGATTTGTGTCCAGGCTCCAGGGAAAAGGGTCGACCACTTTCAGGGTGTGTGTGGGTTAGAAGGCTTCTGCCTCTGTGATAATCGTGTGTATTTTATAGTTTGTAAAACCGTGTCTCTCAGTCAAGAACATTTCTTTTATCTCTTCCCACATCTGCTCTCCAGATTAAGATGTTGCTTCTTAGGTGAGGCCTGAGCCCTTTTGGTGCCAGAGGTGATCCCTTGCTGGGCCTTTAACCCTGGGTTATCTCTTCTTATCTGGCCCAGCTCTCTGTGGGAGAGAGGGGCAGGGCAGTCCTTGGCAGCCAGAGACCTTTAGGCAGTGCTGGAGCTCCTTGCCAGGGGTGCACCTCCCTGCCCGGTCCCATCCTGTGTATAATTTATGATACATCATGTTACATTTTTATTGCTACACCAGATCCCAGGCTCAGGGCTGGCAGGATTCCCAGCAGGCAGCCCGGGGAGGCTTTTGTGTGGAGAAATTCAACAGGAGGAGAGAGTCCTCGGGAGCCTTTGTGTCGATGTGTGGGTTTAACATGCGCCTCCTAAAATCAGGTTAAATAAAATGGGGGGTTGTGCGTTAGTAATTTCCTTTTCAATGGAATTGATACCAGAAAAAAAGGCTCAGAATAAGTAAGAGAGGAAATGAGAGTCACCCCTGCCATCTGCGTATAATCCCTTCCAGTATGGATTGCAATTGTGTTTGAATTATAGGGCAATTAGTTTGTCAGGCTGGGAAGTGTTATTCAAGACCCTAGGACTTTCCTTGGAAGTTCTCTTAGCCCCAAAATCTAGAGAGGTTTTAGTATGGAAAGCTGCGGTGCCGGGCTGTGCTGATGCCATGGATTGATTTCCTACCTGTACCAGATGTTCCCAGGCAGCTGACAAATTGGTGACACATAAATATTGAGGCTCCTGGAGCACAGTTCTGGAGTGAGAGCTGTGCAGGCAACAAAAATAATCCTGCTCAGGAGCAGGAGCTTCCCTGGCAATGGCAAGTGGTGTGGCCACCTGCCTGCAGAAACCTCCCCCTGGTTGGGAGCCAGGGGCTTGCTCTCAGAGCAGCACTGAGATTTTCCTTCTGGAGCATTCCCTAAGTGTGGTAGGCTTCACACTGGAGTGTCTGAATTAATGAAACCTGGGAAGTTTTGGTGGGAAGATATATTTATTACCTGGCCTCATTCTGACATGAACGATAACACAAGTGCCAAGGCAGGTTAAAAATAGGCAGCATCCCCAGCAAAGTTCAGGAGACCTGGAGCTTCAGGGAGAAAAATCCAGCACGGAAACAGACACTGAAGACAGGGAGTGAGTGTATTTTTTCTCCAAAATGATACTTTGCATCTTCTAACACCTGTGTCTCAAAGAGGGTCATTTAATGAGTTCATAGCAATTGATAAGTTGCTTCTTAAAAGTTTCTCTTCCTGGTAATGCCTGGGCTTGAATCCTGCTTGGGCTTGAGTGTGCAGGTTGGAGTGGATCATTCAGAGCTCTCCATACTCCCTGCACTGCTGGATTTCTGGGGTTTCCTCTGGCCTGTCCCCCTGCCATGCTCAGCTGGTTGGATTGGAGGCTCCTTGGAGCACTCTTTGTCCCTTCGCCAGCTCCTCACCCACTGCAACTTCCCTCCAGCCTGGTTATTTCTAAGGCACTGCTTTAAGGCACAAACCATATTTCCTTCTGGGGTTCCTGTTCTTTGCCCATTGTTTTATTCACCTCAATCCTGCCCTAAGAACCAAGATTTCAAAGAGCTCTGAGTGCTCAGCAGGACCATGGAAGGCTCATTCCCCACAGCCTGAGCAAAGGTTTTCTGAGGCTTCCCATGAGCCAATGTAAAAACCTAATTCTCTCTCTCTTCCTCTCCCCTGCTGCCCTCGGGAAGAGACCTCCCCAAAGCAAGGCAGAAATAGTGTGTTCTCTGCTCCTAGGCAGTAATCAACCTGGAAAAGGGAGGGGAAGTTCCACATCCAGCCAGGAATCTCAAGGAAAGCCTTCCCCGTGTGCTGGCAGGCTCCCAGATTTGTCTCTGCCTGCTCCAAGACGTGGACATGAGGGATCTTGAATAAGAATCTTGTTGTTGGCGCTGCTCCCTGTTTGTTTTCTGCTCCAGGATTCACAAGGTGCTGGGTTCTGCGCAACATGAAGAGCTTTAGAGATAAGGGAAGGAGTGAGAGGAGACAGAAATTCTGCTGCAGCCTTGAAACCCCCTCAGTGATGCTGAAATATCTCTGCGTTCCTCTTTGCCTTCATCGGTGTTTCTCAGAAGAATGTTTCCAACCTTGACTCCTGGGGAGGGAGATGCAGGCTCTGAGAAAATCCAATTTCATGTGAGACACAGAAATATTGGTAGATAAAGTGCTGTGGTTGCTCCTGGATTCCCTCTCTGTGCCTGGAATTGGAGCAGCTCCCTCTCTGCTGCGAGCCAGGCTGAGCTTTCACACCGCTGCTGTGTGGATGGATCCTCTGTTCCTCAGACAGAAGTTCATCTAAGGTACTGCCTTCCCAAATTTTCCTGGCCTGCAGGCAGTGGGTCTGGGGAATGTCTGCACTATAAATACAGGGCTCTGAGCACCAGCAGGGCTGTCGGGGATCCAGGATCTTGGAACATCTGCGTGGATTTGTAGCGCCCCCGATTCCCTGGATGGGTTTTCACAGTGCTGCAGTGTGCAGCTCATCGTGTAGCAGATGATCACACACGGGAAACTGTTTGTTTGTTTGCTAGTTTGACTAAACTGAAGTGTTCTCCTAAATCTATCCCTCCTTGCTGCCCTGGCACTAAGCAGACTCCGCTCTTCCTACCTGGCTCCCAAACCCTCATCCAATTTGGAGGCAGGTAAGAAGATAACCCTCTTCTCCACAACCTGTTGCTCTTCTTGTTATTCCGTGCCAGACTGTGAATGAAAAAATCCTTCTGCATTTAAGGCTGTGCTTGTAGCTGGTAATTAACACTCAGCACACTCTGCCAATGCATCTCAGAGCTGCTTTATAGAATCCTAGAGCTGGAACAGAAGCCACCCAGAAAAACAACGTCTGCCAGTCGAGTTAAACCTTAAGTAAAATCCTCAGCCAAATGTCTGCAGGATAAATCTGGGAAGGATGCTGTCTCCTGCACTGAGCTAGGGAGGTGTTTTCCACCGACGGGGCCCCAGAGATAAGGACGTTCAGCACTAATGGGACTTATGCAGATCTATCTCCCCCTCTTGTGTGCTGTGTTCAGCTGGGAGCGGGTGCTTTATGGGGAGTTAACTCCTCCAGAAGTGCAGTGGAAGTGCTGACAGAGCCGAGCTTTAAGCACTGCTAATGGAAACGTCTGCTTTCCAGCCGAACCTCGGAGCTGGGGTTACACACAGCGCACAAAGGCAGACTGAGCCCTGCACGAACAAATTCCGTTTGCAGGAGTGATGTGTATGTGAAATACACCTGCCAGCCCCGTGGCCTGGCTCCAGCACGGAGGATTGTTCTCACTCACGTGCCTCTCCCCGCTCTTTGTCACCCTCTCTGACCAAGGTTTGAACAGAAGGGCTGACACTCCTGTGCGAGTGCCTGCTCAGCAAACGGAGCCGAGCCCAGGCAGCTGTCAGAGCTGAGCGGGGGAGTTTGCACTGCCCTGAGCCCCCCACGCCTCCTGGCACGTCTGGAGCTGGGGAAGAGCTGCTTAATGCAATCGATATGATGGAGAGGCCTTGTCCCCAGTGGCCAGAGTGCCCTGTGCTGCTCTGGAGTGACACCACTTCCACCAAGGATGTGATCTCCAGAAGTGTGGGATTGCCTGCCTGCTGTAAGTTCAGTGCCTGTCTGCAGGGGAAGCGAGGAGCTGGTGCATTAACCCCCTCTGCCAGCCACAGTTCTTACAGCTTTTTGTTTCTCCAGGTTCCTGGTAACCTCATGAACAGGTTACCAGTTTATTTGCCTCCTGTCATGCTTCTGTGTGACTCTGACCACCCCTTCCAGAGAGTCTACAGCCATCCATCAGCTCTGCCCAGCTCCTGAGGCAGGAACAGGCACAGCCTGGCGTGGCCTGGGGGCAAAGTGGGAAGAGAGCCAGACCCACAGTTCTGTAGCTGAGCTGATATTGCACACCTGCAATAAGAACCTGCAAAGTGAGACCTCCTGGGGGACAGCTTTTACTTTTGGACCTCTGTAGCTCCTTGGTTCCTTGTGCCATAGCGTAAGACAGCGATGTGTGTACGTGCATGCACAGACACTCACAATTATACAGACACTCATAGCAAGAGACAATTTGCTGCTTCAAAGAGTCCAAGGGCCAGAATTGCAGAGGCATTTGGATGCCTGAGGCTGCACTGAAATGGGACAAGACCCAAGTGAGTTGGGCACATAATTGCTCAAAACAATTTTAAATACTTCTGGGCACACACATGCATCCTCTGGGGTGCAAATTGCCTCAGAAAGCCTGGTCCTTAAGCAGTAACAGCAGGAGAGGCATAGGAGAGACCACAATGCTCATTTGCCATGTGGGAGCTGTGGCAAAGGGAATACCTGTGACTTGCCTGAGGTTAAGGAGAAGGCAGGGGCAGAATATCCCCTCTCTTCCAGTTTGTTACTCTCCAGCACCAGCTGTCCCCTCTCCTGTTAGCTGAACAACACGGAAACTCCCTCCTGCAGCTCTCAGCTCTCCTGTCCTGTGCATTTCACCTGGTTCTGCCTGTAGCCCCCAAACACGAGCCTCAAACCAACCCAGCCAAGTTTCTCGGGAACCCACGGGCTCCCAGGAGGAGCAGCTACAATTGCAGGCTGCGAGTTTGCCCGCCTTTGGCCCCCTCCACCCCTCCTTCCATCTCCCCTCGGTGCCTGTCTGCTATTTTCTTTTGATTTGCAGCTTTCCTGAGCACCGAGTCTGCGGCAGGCTGTGATTACCCTGTGTGGAGCCTTTCCCACTGACAGCATGATGAGCAGAGACCGAGCTCGGTGCATCTACAATTGAAGCCAAGCAGGAGGCCAGTCCAACACCTCACTTGCCAATTAGCTGAGTCGATATTGTGCACAGGATAATGTTTGTTGTTTGCCTGTGTTGCTAAAACACTTCCAGGCTTTAGAGCAATACAGGCAACATCGTCACCTCCCTGCTGGAGGGATGAGCTCTCCATCCAACCCAGCGCTCCCTGAGAGGAACAGCCACGCAGGGAAAAGGGAATTGGGCACCTCCAAGGCTCTGTGTCCATCAGGGGTTTGTGTGAAGGCCTGTTCAGGGTGGGGGAGGCCAAGAGCCTCTTCCACTGATGGTGATGAGTGTGTGGATGCAAAGGACAGAGAAGGAAATGACATCTGTGGAGGTAAAAAGGTGTTCAGGAAGATGGGAGGCGGTGGCACTGCAAAGGAGCCATGGGCAAACCTGCGTCCCAGCAATCCCCCTGTTCTGTGGGAGCTGGGTTTCCTCGCTGAGGCTGGTGTCTGTGGCCTCCACCGACAGCCCAAGGCAGAGGGAATCCAGCAGAGGGAAGCTCCAAGGGGTGCAGGTTCCTCCCATGCAGCAGCACCTGCCCCAGGAGCAAGCCTGGGCACTGCCGCTCACCTGGGAGGCCGCGGGGATTTCCCAGGGGGCTGGGAGCACACAGCCGCTCCTGCCAGAGGTGAGCACTGCTTTCACATTCCCTGAGGGTGAGCTGCCCTTCCCCTGGGGCCAGGTGGGCTTTGTGCCAGCTCAGGTGGCTCCTCAGTGGGAATCCTCACGCCTGCAGGGGAGGCAAAGGCTGTTCTTGGCAAGGCTCGCCCTTCTGCCGCGGAACTCCGGGACTGCCCCAGGCAAACTGATGTTGGCTCTCTCCAGACAAGTTTCTGCCTCGGGTTTATTTCTTTTCCCGAAACACACAGACAGTGTTTTCCTGCCTCTCTGCAGTGACAGGAGGATGTATATCCGTGAGGCACCTCCGTTCCCAAGCAAGGGCAGAAGCATCTGCACAGATGCAGAACCATCTTGGCACACGGCAGGGAGATTTGGGGATGCTCCAGCCCTCCCTGTGTGGGCACAGCGGGGTGATGGCAGCACAAGAGAGGAGAAAGGGCCACACACCACTTTGCCTCAGATTTGCACCCTTCATCCACTGTTTATCACTACAAGAAAACATCAGTGTCCACAGCGGCCCAGCCTGGCTCAGAAGGGGCCTCTTACGGTGGTGATGCCGTTTTGGGTTTTGCTTTTCTCCTTTCATTTATTCTCTGTGTTCTTCACACATATATTTGTAATTCTATAGCCTATTGTATCAGTGGCTCATTTTCCCAATAATTTTCCACAGCCCTTCCCTAGGCAGAAAGACAAACCAAGATCCAGAGCTCCAAGGCCGGGGGGTACAAGGCCCCAGTGCTCTCTTAGTTCTTCCAGGGAACCAAGGCCAAGAACAACTCTTCCAGACACATTTTCATAGACAAAGTACAGCTAGTGCAGAGGGAGGAACTCCAGAAAAAAAGGCTTGACCTGAACAGAAATTGCATCACCACTTGCCCTCCTAATTAGTGCTTTTTATCAATTATGTTAGTTTCCTAAAACCAATAAAAATGTACTCACCTCTGGGGCATGGGCTTTTGTAGGCATCTTTCCATAACTGCCCCTGAAAGCCTTCAAATAAAAATCCACTTTTACATTACCTCCTTACTAAAATGATCTCAAATTTCATTTCCAAGTTGAGAAAAAGGCAACAAC
Organism: Donacobius atricapilla; assembly: GCA_013397315.1. NCBI lineage: Eukaryota > Metazoa > Chordata > Aves > Passeriformes > Mimidae > Donacobius > Donacobius atricapilla. The sequence continues at coordinate 243,981 of WBMY01002474.1, forward strand.
GGTCATGAACAAGAAAAATCTCTTTAAGCTGAAGCCTCATCACCTATTCCCTCACCAGCTGCCAGGCCTGTGTTGGCTGGTTGGTCTCTCACCATCCTTCCCCATGTGCCATGTTCACTGGTAGCACCTGGTGACCACAGGTGTGGGTTGTCCCCCCTCTCCTTTCTCTCCCTCTTCCCCGGGCTTCACCAGGAAGTATTTATTAAGTGTCAAAGTGATAAATGAAAAGTCATATTTTATTGTGAATTATTCCAGCCCTGCAGTGGAGCCCAGATCTATCGCCTCAGAGAGTTATTAACTGCTTACCGCAGAGAGCTATAAAATCCTCATCATTTTCTCCAGGCTCTGCTCTGTCAGGGTGAGGGAAAGAGAGCCAGATTGTCACACAAAATGCTTGGGAAGCTGCCTCCAAAATTCCCCTTTGATCGGAGGCCAGAATGGCTGGAATGATTTCATCAGAGCAGGACAGGTCTCTGGTGAAACACCTTTGCTGGGTTTGGCTCTTCCCAGCGTGTTCTTCTCATTTTCAGGTTGCACTGCTCAAGTGCCTGGTGAGAGAGCCCCTGGGAACCTCACTCTGGCAGTCGTGGCTCTATTTCTTCCCTTGGTGGTTTCTTCGCAGAAGCACAAAAAGCAAAAGCAACTCCAAAGTGCAGTGAGTGCTCTTTTGAATTTCTCTCATTGTGTTTCTCCAAAGACACCACAAAGATTTCCAAATAGGAAGTGGTATTCTCATCCCCTTGTTGCTGCACTTGAGATTGAATGTGTCACCTTTATCAGCTCCTTGCCCAGGCTACAGAGCCAATTTCTGGTGCAGTTTCACTGCTTCGAGTGCCTGAATAGGAGCTGAATTCCTGTTGACACCAATTGAATTTGGAATGTGCTCTTCACTTTGACTTGATGAAAAATGATCCTGACTCCTCGTGTCCTGCAGCCATCTCACAACAAAGACCCTGCTGGCTTTTTCCACAGCCTGCGGAGAGGCCAAGGATTTCCAGCACCCAAAGGCTGCCAAGGCCTGTCATTGCACCCTGGTGACACAGGGCTGGCCACTTGGGCGGTGCAGAGCAGCAGGAGCATCTCCTGACTAGCTCTGTGCATTGCCTTCCTTCTCACAGGTGTTTTTTGTGCTCCTCTGCTTGGGATTTGAATCCTGCTCCGTGGCAATACCTTCTTTTCGTAGTGCTGATAGTCCAGAAAAGGTTGGCTTTGGAATCTACCAGGACATAGAAGGTTTAGGTTGATCAAGAGATGAAGAGGTCCCCGAATCTCCCCCTGAGTTGTTTGCTCCTGGAGGGATACTGAGAGGTAGAACAAACCTGTCTCAGGACAATAAATATAACAAAGACTGGATCATCTTTCAGCCCTTCATAGAGATGGGACTGTTCTCTGCAACATGTTCATTTCTGCTTGAATTTGTCACCTGGGAAGGGAGTAAAAGTGCGTGCACTGGGTGTTCTTTGGAGTTGGACAGGTTTGCTAGGAAAAGGGAAGGATCCTCCTGTGGGAATCACTGAGAGCCAGTGGATCCAATCCATTGTCCTGTAAGATCTGTTGTCTTCCAGGACCTGGTAGGTGCAATGATGGGCTAAATTCATGTTTGGAGTTTGACTTCTTAGCTGCAGGTACAACATCTGAAGCAAGATCATCCTCTAGGTCACCCTGAAGTTCAGCAGGCATTTGATGTGCTCCAAACCAGCAGCAGCAGCTGAGGGGGAATCGTAGCTCGCAGCTTGGTGGACTCTGGGAGCACCTGACACATTGCTGCCTCCATTAAACGAAACTCCACTTCTAATTATAACCCATAATTACAGCCTTCAACCAATGTGATTTGTGAAGAGAGGGGTCACAGAGCCGAGATTGACTGTGCTGGGATATCAGTAAACATCCCTGCCTGCCTCCCCGAGCCTGACAGAGACAGAGAGGGCTAATGCAGCCCGGCAGGGCACGCAGCTGGATTGATGGGAGCTGTGGTGTGGCCTCTGGCCCCAGAGATATTCTGTGACAAGGCAGTGAAAGCTGCAAACACGAAGCCAAGCCATCTATTCAGCCTGACAGCGCTGGACAGGGGTTAAGGAGCTCGTGGGCTCCCATCAGCATCGATGAATGGGCTCCAGAGAATCTGCATTAACACGTGGAGCGCCAGGCCCTGGGTGTGAGTGGCAGCTGTGCCTGGCCAAATGTGCCCGTGTCACAGGCAGAGCCATCACCCTGAGATCACGGGGAACAAGGTTCTGTGTCCCTGGAAATGGGGGCAGTGGCAGCTGTGCCTGTCCCTGTATCACAGGCAGAGCCATCACCCTGAGATCACAGGGGAACAAGGTTCTGCGTCCCTGGAAATGGGGGGAATGGCAGCTGTGCCTGTCCCTGTGTCACAGGCAGAGCCATCACCCTGAGATCATGGGGAACAAGGTTCTGCGTCCCTGGAAATGGGGGGAATGGCAGCTGTGCCTGTCCCTGTGTCACAGGCAGAGCCATCACCCTGAGATCACAGGGGAACAAGGTTCTGTGTCCCTGGAAAGCTGGGCAGCCAGGAGGGATTCACTTCCAGGTGAATCTTTTAGAAGCATGGGATGATAAAGGCTTCTCTTTTGTTCTCTAGAAACCCCAGTGGTCGGACTGGAGGTGTTGCTGTAAATGATGCAGGTTTGGCTTGAAATTCTAGTCTTGGCTCTCATGCTTTTCTAGTGTGTATTTCTTAAATAACCCCTGAGAGTGGTGCAGGTTCTTCTCCAGGGCTGGTGCCAGGTACAGCAGAGACTTTGTGTGATCCAGAGTCAGTTCTGGGGGTTCTCTGCTCAGAGAGAACTTGTGGGCTGCTCTGCTCTGGCCTCTTGCACTTCTCAAGCTCAGAAAAGCGCAGTGACTGACCTCTGCACTGAGTCTAACAAGCTGTGGTTCCTCCCATGCTCTCCTGGTTTGGATCTAAGTGATGGAGAATTAGCCCTGCTCTTTGGTCAGCTCTTGCAGGGAATAGTTCCTCTCCCTGTTAATATTTGTGTTTCAAATGCCATTTAAATATTTCAGTCTCAGCTTTGCAGCCACTGGGCCCTTGGGGGTATTAAGACAGCAAAGGTGACAGAGACAGAATGAAAAATCAAAATCAGATTGTCTCTCATTTGATATAATTTCCCTTGGACTTAAACTATGAGGGAAAGAAGACAGGACTGCTCAGACATAAAGTGATCTGCTGATTGAAATGAGACAGTTGGTTTGGCTTTGCTCCAGCCAGCTTGATTTTGGGTTTGTTTTCCCTGGAAATGGGTTGTGCAGCTGCAGGCGCTTTGACACCCCAACTTCTGCACATCTGAACCGATTCCAGCCCTGTTTGGTAGATGAGTAATGGCCATAAAAGAGATGATGTCCAGACAGATCTCACAGAAGCAGCAGCGAGGAAGAGGAAAGGGATCTTCTAAGGCTCAAAGGCCCCAGTTCCAAATCCTTCAGCTGGAGGAAAAGGTCCAGAACCTCGGCAGAGCTGAAAAAGCTTCAGCAAGAGTTCTCAGGCAGTGAAGAGTGAAATACAAAATAGCTTAGAAATTTGATTTAACCATACCTGTGTTCAAGAATTTCATCTTTATTTACGCTGGAAGGAGTGCAGCCATCTCAAGAGAGGCTGCCTGACCCCAGCCTCCCGTGGACTGACTGGGCAAGGTGGCCAACAACCATTTTATGGCTGGACAGCTGAAGCAAAGACAGATTAAATCATGTTCTGAGTCCCACAGGGTGGCTGCTTGACTGTCAGCCAGCTCTCTGTTGCTTTCTTGTCTCTAATTCGATTCTTTGATCAGAGGCTCTGGCTTTTGTTTCTATAGCTCGTCCAACCTTCTTCTTGTTGTTTCCAGCAGGCTCGTTACAGCTTTTCGCAGGCTCTGCTGCGCTGGCACGATCATTGTTCCTCTCTGCAGGATGGGATGTACGTCTGAGTAATTCTGTGCATGACTTGTCTTTCTCTCAGAGACATTTCTGTGATACAGAATAAATTGCAGCACACAGCTTATTAGAGAAACAACAAAAAAACCTCATCAAAATCCTTCACAACTGAGGCAGTTCAAAGGAGGGAGCAGCAGAGTCCGACATAAACAAGCTGTAGGAACACAGTCAGAAACTTTCCTGCTACTATCTGGGATAGATTTGCCAAAGCCTCTGCACCCTGGGTTATCAGATGCTCAGCTCTGGGTCAATCACATTTACAATCTTGTTTTCACCCTCTGAACTGCACAGCCAAGTTCTGCCCTACAAGCTGGGATAATCCCAGAGCTGCCCACAGAGGAGTTCAGGCCAGCTCAGAGGTGTGTTCCGGAAGGATTCCCCTGCTCCAAGTGCTTTTCCCTGCTGCCTCTGAACACCCGGAGGGTTTCACAACCTGTGGGAGATGTTCCAGGCCAGCAGCCTTCCCACCTCCAGGTGCCTGGAGCAGGAGGCACTTCAAGCCCTGCTTTTTCTATTTTTGGATAAAACAGCTTCCACTCCCCTGCACCTCTTAGCAATGCAGCTAAAATCTTTCCCAGCTAAAAATCAGATTCACCAAGAATGTCTGTATTGATTTACAGGGTTCAGCTTTATGAACATCTCCAGTATTTCTCTTTGGTCAAAATAAAGCAATATTAAACACCGTAGCAATAAATCCAGGGCACCCTCTTCTCTCCAGGGTGCAAGGTTATCCAAATGTATTTATCATTTACCAACAGCACTATTTAAACTACAATATTTGACAGGAGTGGTTGTGTCAGGTGTGATGGAGTGTGGGTTATAAAAGGACATTAAGAGAGACTTTGCATTTGTCCTTCAAACATAAAGTCGATTTTTTGCATGATTGGTACTTCAGAGCTCATCTCCAGCACAAGATGAACCGGGAGCAGCCCCTGGGGAAGGCAAAGGACTGGGACCCCGTGGCTCCCTGTGCTGAGGTCTCCAGGAGGGCTCTGCACCTCGGCATCAAAGGTGCTTCGGAACAGCGAGCTCACCCGTGCTGCTCCGCAACCTCCAGCTGGGATTTTCCAGAGGAGGTCACGCCCCTCCCGGAGGATTTGGAGTTGGATGCAAAAGGTTTTAACTTCACCGGGCAGTCAGTCATGCCTTCATTACAGCCTGCAGGAGCGGGCAGTGTCTGTAAACAAGCCCAAATCTGGCTATTTTGATTTCTCCTTTTAATCCAAGAGTTACCCTGGTGTGCACAGGAGTTTTCTTTCATCTCAGGAGCCCTCCGGGGCACCAGCCCTGAGCAGAAACGTTAATGCCTCATCACACAGTGAGTGGCCGTGGGCAGCCGGGTCAGGAAGTGACCCTTGCACCAAATATGATTGATAAGAATTCCCTGTGGAGCTGGGGAAAAGATGGAGAGGGCTGCAGGGAAAGCACGAGCTCAGTGTGAGGTGCAAGGTGCCGGCCGTGCACAGCCTGTGGGGTGTGGAGTGAAGGACATGTGCAAAATATCCCCTGCCCACAGCACAGGGAATAAGGAAAATACAGCCCGGCGCTGGAGGGGAGGTGAGAAATGCGTCTGCAAAAAGGCTTTTGCTAAAAATGGACTGCTCCATTGGAGGGAAGGAGGGAAACCGTAGCCTCTGGTTCAAGTGGTGTTTCTGTGTTTACCCGTCTCCAGCTGGTTGTCACAACTGGCCCCTGCTCTGCAGCCCTGGTTCTTCTCCTGGGAGGGGCTGTGTGGCCGGGGCAGTGGATCCTGGCCGTGGGGCTGACAGCTGATGAGAGGAGCCCGTGGCTGCTGCTAATTACTGCCAGCTCTGGGCTGCAGGCACCCCCTGACAGTGCTGCACCCCTGCTCTGGGTGCTCAAACAGAGAGCAGAGCCCCGGGTGCTGCACGGCCACGCAGGGACAGCAAAGTGCTTTTCTCAAAGGCAAAGCTCAGAGAGCTCCCTGCGCCCTCAGAAACACCAGGAATGACTGAGGGGAAGGAGCCTCTACACAAAACCACCTCAGGAGCCCCTCCAGCAGCCCGGATTCCCCCAGAGGAGACTGCCACAGCTGTGAGGAGCAGCGGGCTGGTTTTTCCCAGCCCCTTATCCCATTAACTTCCTCACTGGGTTAAGGAGGAGACTCCTTCTCTCAGCAGCCCCTGCCTGACTGGTACCCTCAGACCCCTGGCAGGGTTTAAGACCAGCGAGCCCCTCTGCCCAGCCAGGTGGCAGAGGCAGGAACAGGCAAAGCCTCCTCTGCTCCCTCCTGCAGTTCTGCTGCTAAATTGAAGAAGCAGTTCCAGGCGATAAATGGGGTGGAGAGACAGAAATATTTAAAAAATAGAAATGGGGAAAAAAAAAAAACCCCAACAACAGAGCCCTCAGGTATTTCATTATTCCTCAGGTGACTCTGAGCTGGAGTGTCTGGGTTTAGCAGGTAGGAGGCATTAGTTTTGTAATCCCTTGTTTGCAAAATGTGAGGCTCTCAGCGTGTTCTGGGATCTTAAATGACTCTCATAATCTATTTACCAGTGCTGTGAAGTTCCCCCTTTTATACCAGATTATGATAATAATGGTATTGTGCAGCAGATGAAATTAGTTTTTCTACACAGTTTTGTTTCATCTCAGTGGCTAAATGTGTGAAATAAAAGGTGAAATGGGCAATATTTTCATGGGTAAGCCAGTTCCCTCCCACATCCACCCTACAAACACAGATGCCTCCTCATATCCTGGGGACAAGCTGACTGCCAGGCAGTGCATGACAGGACGGTGAGAAGCAAGGGATTTTTAAAATTTAGATTTGCTGTGAGGGTAATTTTTGAGATTTATGAAGTTTCAGACTACTGGGGACTGTTTTGAGCGTCTCCCGTGGGCTGGTGCCTCCCATGGGCTGTGGCAGCCCTGGGGGATACTGGGGTCATGCCCATTTTCTTTTTCCCATGGCACACATCAGCAAAAGGCTCTCCACAGAGAGGTTAGGGCTTGGATGGGGCTCAGGATCCTCTTTAACCCAACTCTCCTGTGGGAAGTGTTTACAGGGATACACTGACCTCTCATCCCTTTAGGAACCTGGGCTTTGCTGTGAGAAGGTACCAAAAACCAACAGTAAGGATGTCCCTCAGTAAATTTTTTGTTATCCCAAAATAATCTCCATCATCCCAAAAATTAACTT
>WBMY01002474.1:271590-302505 GCA_013397315.1 Donacobius atricapilla
GCTCCCCTTCCAGCCTGCGTTTTGAGTGCTTTTCTCTGTTTGGGCTTGCGTGGGCCAATTACCAGCCATCACCCCATCCCCAGGGCAGCCCCTCACTGCTCTTTATCCTCATCCTCATCCTCATCCTCATCCTCATCCTCATCCTCATCCTCCCCACAGTGCCGATGCCTCCCCTGGGCGCCTCCAGCCCCTTGGCAGGCACNCAGCCACCCCAGGATCTGCCTGTGGGACCAGCCTGCTCCTGCTTGGGCGCTGTCAGTGTTTTCCAGGCGCCGCAGCAGCAGCGATTTTTAAGGGGGGATGTGGAAGGGGCTTCACAGTGTTATAAATGCATATTATAAAGTTGGCTTTTGGCAAATATTAGAATGAATACTATATATCTAATGTGGGAAGATTGTACTGTATTTTCTATTAATAGAGTTTAGAAATGTGATGAATGTATATATTTTTTTTATTGTAGCATAATGTTAAAAGACTGGTTTGGTTTTTTTTGGGTTTTTTTGTAACATTTAAACTGGCCAAACAAGGGGGTAGGGGGGAGCCTTCCTGCATTCCTGCACTATACCAAATGAAGATTGCTGACCGGAAGCTACAAAAAGGAATTTATTGAACCTCTGTTATCAGTATTTTATCCAAATGAAGATGACCAAAACCTCAGGAGAAGAATTTATGGACCTTATGCTACCAGATGGAATGGAGCCACCTGCAGATGGATCTACCAGATAAAATGATTGGGGGGGAGTTGAAACTGAACAAAGAAAATCATACCCAAAAAGGAATGTTTGAATCATGCATGTGAATTTATAAATATGCAACAGGCTGATACTTTTGAGGAACAAGCCTTTTGTTAGTGGGTGTGCTGGCTGGCTCGGCGCCAGCCACCCTCGGCCAAGAAACTCTAGTTGCTTTAGTCTGTCTCCTAATTGTTTGGTTTTTTTGTTAAATTTATACATATTTCCAAGAAAGTGAACCTCGTTTTTCACAACAGGTTTGTGCTCAGGATTAGCACAGGAGAAACTTTTCTCCCCGTGGTCTCTCCTGACTGAAGGGAACCTGGCAGCCACGTGCTCCCCTTCCAGCCTGCGTTTTGAGTGCTTTTCTCTGTTTGGGCTTGCGTGGGCCAATTACCAGCCATCACCCCATCCCCAGGGCAGCCCCTCACTGCTCTTTATCCTCATCCTCATCCTCATCCTCATCCTCATCCTCCCCACAGCGCCGATGCCTCCCCTGGGCGCCTCCAGCCCCTTGGCAGGCACTGCGGGGCCTTTCTGTCTGCCCCAGAGCCAGCCCTGCTTGGCCCGGGGGCATCTCGAGGGTCTCCTCCCAGCCCTGCTGGTGGTGAGGGGCAGCTCCTGCCATCCTGCCATGAGGGGGATTTGTCCTGCCGTGCTATCAGCAGCCCTGTTCTGCAGGCAGGGCTTGAACCCAGTGCTTTATATCCCACAGGAGAAGCTCAGCCTCTGGATTATTGCTACTCCCTCGCCTCTCAGCATCTTTTGCTGTTGACATGCTCTTACACTTCTTTGCTTCCTTGATTTTGGGAAAATACTCAGAAATAGGTCTCCTTTCCCTTTCCAAATCACGGAAGACTTGTTAGGTAATCTGTGGGTCAGGGGATTTTTTTTTTAGGTTTAAGCTTTTTTTCAGTCTGTCACTTCTCAGGCTCTGCCGTCCTATGGAAAAGCAACATGAACGCAATTAGCAGCCACATCTCAGCCTTTGTCACCTGTGCCAAGTCCCTGTGCTGGGCTGAGCTGCTGAGATAAGGTGTTGGCAGCTCAGGTGGTGAGATTCAGCCTCTAAGAAATCTCAGCACAGAGCATCCACAGCAGGGATGAGAGACCCCAGCATGAGCAGGATGGAAATGACAGGGAAACCCAGGCAGCCCGAGCTGCAGTGCTTTTTATCCAATTCCAGGCTCCAAAACTATTCTAACAGCAGAATTTCCAGACCACTCCTGATCCTTGCACAGCCCCTGTAAAAGACAGAGCTCCAGTCCTGGTGGCTTTTATCAGACCAGTCTGGGGAGAGGGTACCAAAATTTTCTCAGCAGCTGCCAAGAGCCTCCTAATAAAAATTCTCCTCCAGATCTTATCCAGCTGAAATCTCACTAATCCAAGCAGAGGTTTCACATCAGGCATGATGGGTCCTGGCCCGAGTCTGCTCCCATGCAGGGCAGAGGGTGGATTTTGCCTCTGCCAGCAAGAAAGAGGTTGACCCAGGCAGCAGGTTCTGAGCAGCTGGGAAGGCTCAAGGAAAAGCTCTTTAGTGGAGGGCAGTTGGAGAAGGAAACTAAGGAGCCTTTTTTTTTTCCAAAGGCTATAGCTTTGGGAAGTCTAGGAAATTAGGCAGGACAGGTTTCCAGAAACAAATTCTCAGCAGGGAGCAAACTGCACTAGGTTCTGAGGCAATGCCAATGCCAGAGTGAAGAGAGGAGCTAAACTTGCATACAAATTCTGTGCGTGCCTTTCACTCCCTATCCGTGTCTCTCCCCTGCCTGCCAATCGCGCTCCCAGTTAATAACTTGATCTGTGAGATGAGTGGTAGGAGGGAGGGAGCAGGGCACTGAGCTGGCAGAAAAGATCTCCATCATCTCCAACAGAGCCTTGGAGGACTCACGAGGCAGAAGATGATCGGAAGGGATCTGGGGATTAGAGAGGGGAAAAGTTGAGCTGTGCTGTGGCTGCAGAGACAGGCTGAGGGCACTGCAGGCACAGGGTCGCGCTCCCTTCCTCCGGGACACAGCTGGGACGCTGCACTCAGTCCTGCACACCTCCTCAGGAGATGGGGACTGACAAACTTGGGAAGTCCAACAACGTTATGGGAGAGACAGGGAGTTCAAAGGGTCTGATTAACAAGGAGAGATTTGAAACATCTAATTATGTACAGCTTGGCAAAGTAACAACTACAAGGGACAGGATAAGTGTCTGCATATTGAGAGGGGATAAATACCACAGATGGGTAATATTAATGTGCAGTGACTCAAGGGAAAGTCTTAATAAGAGGAGAAGTCTCTGTGGTTATTAGAAAATATTCTTACATCTGGTGCATTAGGCAGCAGTATAGTTTACTGTAGAGAGGGGTGAAATCAGCTGGGAATTGTAGATCTGGGGAAGCTGCAGCAGTGCAAAATATAACGAGGGAAACCATCCTGTGGTGGGCTGCAGGAGAACAAGGGCTGTGCATGTTCTCCTCCATTAATGTGTCAGTGTGAATCTTCTGCCACTTAGGTTCAATTTCAGTAACACATCTGTGTGACAGGGGACTTGGCTTTGTGTCAGATTTCCACTGGATGTCAAACAATTCCATGGATTTATGCCAGTCAAGTATTTGTTCCTCTTCCTTCAGCTTTCCCTCCAGTCCCCAAGTAGATCCATCATTAAAATCACTCTGTGCTCTCCCAAGCTGGGAAGTTCAATGGAAGCGCAAACCTTGACGTAGTGACACAGTCTAATGAATCCCGGGGCTGGAAATAGCTCAGGCTGTTCTCCAAAGGTCGGGGCTCCCGAGGGATGGAAAAACCTGCAAGGGGGACTCACATTGCCCTTGTCCCCTGGGCCCCTGGCCCAGCCACACGTAATTGCAGCCACTTTGAGAGCGTGGCCAGGGCATTTGTGAGGTGGGGCCACCAGAAGGGCCAGGCCCTCTCTGCCCCCAGCCCTGTGATCCTTTTACAGCCTCTGTTATTCCATAAATATCCCTGGGATATTTCAGCTCCTGCTGCAGCACATTGTGCCCTTAAAGGTAGGAGCCTCAGCGCTGGCTAAGATGGCATCTGTCACACTTAGAAAGAATAAAATAAAATAATAAAATTTAAAAAATAAAAAAATAATAATAATAAAAATAATAAAATAATAAAGGGGCAACCCTGTGGCGGCTTTCCAGCTCCCTGAAAGACGGCTTGGCAGCTGTGTGGGAAACTGCCACATGAGAGGCATGTGCTCCACGGAGCAGAGCAGGGCTGCACACCAGAATTAGCACCAGCTGCTACCAAAGGCTCTGAAGGCTAGGCTTTTATCTGCTTTGCATGGGAATTGGCAGCAGTGAATTCGGGTTTCCAGCCCTCAGCTGCAGTGTGAGGAGGCTGTGGCATGTTTTAAATTAATGGAGGGGTGGGGGGGGGATCAAATTAGGGCTTTATCAGCATAAAAGAACTTGAAATATAAAGTTAAACTCAAAGACTAAGAGGCTGATTCTAATTCATCGAATATCCCCACTGCTCACAGTCCCTAATGAAAACATGTGTAACAAGCCTGCAGGGTTAATTTTACAGGGGAAAAAAATTCCAATAAAGCTCCATGAGATTTTCACGTTAAATTAATGTAACGGATGCTTAAAAGCCTTTCTAATTAGGCATTGTTATTAACAGGAATGTCAGGTGAATGAAATCAACCCCTGAGCTGACATTTCACTCCCGTTCACTCCCGTGAACTTCCAAGTTGGTGTTTAATCCCTCACACGTGGCAGCTGCATTACAACGGGGCTGTGGCTTTTCCAAACGCGTTCCTGAGCCACTCCAGTGTTTCCTGAGCGAGGATTTTGCCAAGCCAACCCTCCCTGCCACGAAGCATTCATTGCTCTGTCAACCTGTTGGAAGGAAAATGATGTAAATAAAGGAACTGAGAGAAAAAGAGGAGGGGGGGAAAAAAAGCCAAACCAAAAACCAGGGAGAGAAGTGGTGACTTTGGGAGCTGAGATGAGCAGCTGTGTGATTCTTTTTCTGGAGACGTGTCCTCGAGGGACTGCCACAAGACGTCAGCTGTGCAGCCTTGTGGTGGGTGGAATCTGTCTGCCTTCAGCTGCCTGTGTCTTCCAGAGGAAACAGGATCGCGGCTAAATGCGGATCAACACGCTTCCACGGGAGCTGGGGCTGCGCTGGGAGCAGCCCTCACCCACACGGGTGTCACAGGGAGGCAGAGGCAAAACTGCCACCCTCCTGTGCCACTGCAGCTGCTGGAAGGATGGAGCTGGCAGCCACAAACCTTTCAGGCGGGGGAAGTCCTGTGTGCTTCAGTGCAGGGTCCAGAGACCTCCTGGCACTGCAGGCAAAAAGCCAAATTAGATTGGAAAGGGTTACGATGAAGGGTACCAAAATTTTTCTCAGCTTATGCAAAGAGCCTCCTAATAAAAATTCACATCCAGATCTTATCCAGCTGAAATCCCACTGATCCAGGCAGAGGTTTCACATCAGGTGTGATGGTTCCTGGCCTGAGTCTGCTCCCATGCAGAGCAGAGGCATTGCCTCAGAACCTGGTGCAGTGTGCTCCCTGCTGAGAATTTGTTTCTGGAAACCTGTCCTGCCTAATTTCCTAGACTTCCCAAAGCTATAGCCTTTGGAAAAAAAAAAGGCTCCTTAGCTTCCTTCTCTGACTTTTATTTCATTAGGAAGGGAATGAAGTTGTGGCAGACAACTCACCTCAAATCCTCCCTCCCTCCTGGCACTGCTGTGGAACCAGGAGTCTGCTCAGGCTCTGCCAGTCCCTGACCTCGTGTCTGCTTCACGAGGTTGTTCCTCCTGTCAGGGCTCTGGATGTGCACTCAGGGAGAACTGGAGGTGTCTTCAGGTCCATGGGACGCCTGCTCCCCTCATCCCTGCTGGGTCAGCCACGCACAAGCTCACACAGGCCCCTCACAGCCAATTTTAGCAGCAGATGAGGATTCCTGAACAGGTTTTTGTCCCTTCTCCCCAGCTCTGCACGCACAGCGCCGTGGGAGATCCCAGCAGGTTCCCATTCCTCTGTCTCACTGCAGCCACACTGTGCTTGTGCCCTTCCTCCAGCTCTCCCCACACAGGAGCTGGGTACAGCTTGTGCTTTACTCAACTCTCTTTGGTCTTGGGGATCTCAGACTGGCCACAGGAATCGTTGGGATTTCACTGCCTTCTCCACCTTCCCATTTTTGCAGGCTGGCCACAGGAATCGTTGGGATTTCACTGCCTTCTCCACCTTCCCATTTTTGCAGACTGGCCACAGGAATCGTTGGGATTTCACTGCCTTTTCCACCTTCCCATTTTTGCAGGCTGCCCACAGTGGTCAGCTTCTTCTTGTCTCCACTACTGTTTCACCACCATCACAGCCATCCCAATATTTTTGTTCCAGCTCCCTTGTGGCCCTTTACCTTTGGAGATGTGTTTCTACATCTCCCATCTGCATCTCACACAAGCCTTTCCCCCCACCAACAGTACTTGTTTGGAGCTAAAAATTCTCTGAGGAAAAAATAACAGTTGTTTCTGCTCAGTGTTTGGGCCTGAATTTTTCTCCTCATCAGAATCCTTTTAATTAATGCCTATAGGAATTTAATCTGTCTGCCTTGTTGATATTTCTGGCTGTCAGGTGCTGAGAGAAATGTTCAGAATCTTATCGGTGCACAAACATGCATTTCAGCTGGTCTTTGCTCCTGTGTTTGCCTAATGGCCTCTTTTAAGATTTCAGCCCTTATTTCTTATCTCTGTCCATAGCCAGTTCCTTGGCAAGTTAAGGAGTGCTGGGACAGGCCATTTCCATTTCCTTTGGCTTGAGTTATGGATAAATTAAGCTGAGTGAAGAACACGCACTGCTCCTGGAGCCTCTTCCCTCATATTCCCAGGGGAGCTGTTCATCCACGGGTCAGCCGTGGTGTCACCAGGGGATTTCTGCTGCTTGTCTGCAAATTCCTGCAGGAATATCTGCCTCCTCCCAGGCTGCTGGTGCCCATCAGCAGGAGCAGAGCTGGGTTGGGAGGAGCCCGTGTGGTTTCACAGGATTTGGGAGAGGAGAGCGCATGGACATCAATTACTGGTTTGTTCCTGGACAAACCTGGAGCACGTTGGCAGGGAGAGAAGGGAGGCACAAAAGCCTAATGAATTTTCCAGAGGAAGGAGGCAGATAAATCTGCCCTCACAGAGGAGTCGGACTGGAAAACTCTGTTTCTCTTGTTTCTCTCATTGTCTCTCCCTCTCCCATCCCCCTTTTCCTGCCCTGTGCACACCTCAGGGTCCCTTTGCACCTTTCCCAGCCCTTCCAGCCTGCTGATCCCATTCCACCGCTTCTTTTCCCCTCTGCCAGTCTCTTTTCAGCTCTTCTCCAGGGAATTCTGAGCCTGAAAGAGCAGCATGGAAGTGCCAGTGCTGGACGATTCGGCATTGGTGAGGATTTTACCAAACCGTGCGGCTTTTGCACAGCCTCCCTGTCCAGGTGCACTCCTCCCACAGGGAGCCAGGTGGGATCCAGGCATCTCTGAGCTGGTTTTGGCTTGTCCTGGTGCTCCTGGTGGGCTGGCTAGGAGGAATGGAAATGAATGTTGCAGCTCTCTCTCCAGGTACGCACTGATTTACACCAGCTAACAATGTGGCCTGTGACTCCCACACCTTCACTGAGACATTAGCACTGGAAAAGGCCGATTAATTTGGATATGCTCCCCTGGGGCACAAAGGCAGAAGAATTCCCTGCCTAGTCCTGTCTACTTATTTTTCTCATTTCATTTTTTGATGAGGTCTGCACAAGGAAACTCTCCTCAGAGCCAGCTGCCTGCTTGCTATGCACAAGGTATTGCATGGCTCACAATCCGATTGCTTTCTTCACTGAGAGGCTCACACCTAATAAAGTTCATGGCCATTCTTAAACACAGCTTTGGAATAAGATACTGCTCTGTGCTGGGTCTAAAGGAAATTCAAGGCAAACATTTTACAGATCATCAACACTGAAAATCTCCCCTGAGTAAGAAATAGTATTAGTTCCCCAAGTGGCCTCCTGCTCATGACTAACCATGGGTACACGGTTAAATCTCTTTCTGACAGAGCCTTCCAGCTGGAGAGATGGGAAGATTTCTCCTCTCAGCTTCAGAGGGGTGTCAGGAGAGCAAAAAACGGGGTGCATTCAGGAGCATCCAGCAAGGGGCACAGCCCGAGTGACACAGGTGGTGCTGCCCACAACTGCTGCACCCTGTGTGCAGGTGAGGAGCTCAGAGAGAGGGGAAATGGCTCCTGTGAGATCAGCCAGAGGTCCAAACACAACAGGGAGGAGGCTGAGCCCTCCGTGCTCCCTCCGCATCTGCGGAGTCCATTCCAGCCAGGCTGCTCCTTTTCGTGGAAGATCTGACCTGTGGCGAAGGGGCACCGGGTATTTTTAGAGCAGAGGAACCTGCAAGCAAAGGGGACAGACAATAAGTGACCTCAGCTTTCATCCACTTGCAGCCTGATGCTCTTATTCCCAATGCAAAGGTTTGTGTGCTCCACAGCAGATCTAATAAAAACTCGCCCTGCTTTGTCTGAGCCTTATCCGGAGAGGCTCTCAGGCCCGGCTGCTACCTGTGCTCCAGAGAAAAGGGAGTGCATTAGCACGAGGAGCAGCACACAGGCTGCCAGGTAACCGCTGCTGCAGGTCAGGAGTGCAGCTGAGTCCATTTCCTAAGGCTTTGATCCACTTTTGGAGTCTTTGGGTTTGCCTGGGGCTGGGGAGTGATGTCGCAATGCCCTGCCAGGAGTCCAGCGTGGACTGAGGGCGCAGCCTGAGCAGGGGTTCTGCAGCCACAGCCGTGCCTTTCCTGGTGTTTTGGACATTATCTGCACATCTGCATGCTTTGAAGAGGCTCAGCTTGTCCCTCACCATGTCCCTCACAGGGGCCACATTTTTCTTTTAGGTGCTGCCGAGCGAGGTGAGAGAGACACAGATCCGAGGGAAACCTCAGCCTGGCAAGGCTCGGGATGGAATTCAGGGCTGCCTCACAGCACTCCATGTTTTCCAAGGGACCTTTTCTATCTGTCTATTTCTTTCAAAATGATTTTGACAAATTGGAGAAATGGTTTGGAAGAAATTAGATGCAATTTAATAGAGATAAGTACAGGATTTTCCATCTAGGCAGGCATAATGAACAGCTCTCATGCAGGATGCAGAAAGGCAATCCTGCAGGAAAGTCTGGGGCTCTTTTGTTCATCAGGGAGCGGATGAGAGAGGTCAAGCTGCTGTGAAAAATGACAAAGAGGAGAGTGTAGACAGAAGTAGCCCTGGCAGGACATATAAAGTGGAATTCCTGCTTTGCCCAGTGCTATGGAGAGCTCAGCTGGGTGCTGGATCCAGTTTTGGGCACAGCTCATCCAGAAAGTTGCAAAGCTTTGGAAGAGAGTCCAGAGCGAGGACTGACTGAAGATTGGTGGGCATGGGCTGAAAAGGAGAATCGAGTAAACTGGGATGATTTAGTCCAAAGAAGAGGGATTCAAGCAAGACTGGAATAGGTCTGAAGTATGAAAAAGGCTGATGCAAACAGAATGGGAATGATCACTTTTCCATGTCCATGGAGCAGTCAGCTAGCACTGGGCAACTGCAGTTCTAATGAAACACTTCGAGGAGCCTTCCCAAAGGAAAAGAAAGCGAAATGTTGGACAGAAAGTGTCAGAAGGGGCAGGGCCTGCACTGGAGCTGCAAGAGTGGCCCAGAGAGACAGCAGCTGAAAGTGGCCCAGGCACAGCAGCTGTGTATGGGGACCGGGTGGCTTCACCCAGGCTGGGCTGGGTGACTTCCTGAGGTCCTTCCAGCCCTGGCATCCAGGAACCTCAAAGTGGGACCTCACAGCTCAGTGGCATCACCTCAGATTTACTCAGCATCCCAGTTTTGCAACCGAGTCAGGTTGTGAGGACACCACCACTTTGGAACTCTGCTGCTCCTCCTTGACCTCCCTGCCCAGCCTGGGAGCCCAGGAGAGTCTTCTTCATGGCCACAAAGTGTCCAGGCCAAGAAAAAAAACATTGCCATAAATAACAGCAGCTGTTCTGGCACCATTTCCCCATCCCTGGTGTTGCCAGCCCCGTTAGGAACTCCTGGTGCCAATCAGCAACAGTGAGAGGTTTCCTCCAGTCTTAGGCGGGAGCGATCCCGTGGCTACTCCCTGTGGCCACCAGCTCTTGTTTTGCCCCGTGTGAGGATGATTTTTGGAGCTACCTGTGCCACGTTCCTGCGAGGGATTGCAGGAGTGGTTGAATTTCATCTCTGTATTAGCCCACCCTGAATGACCCAGAGCAGCCCTTTAAGGAGCGGTGCTGGAGAACATTGCTCCATCTGCTCCAGGCACAACCTTCCTGCATCTTCCCCTTAAATGCCTGCTTCCCCCTGTTTAACAGAACAAGTAATTAACGATGTTAATTTTAATCTCATTTGCTAATGAAGGCAGCCTAATTGCACAATAATTGGCAGCAGCCTTAGCAGAAAACAGAAAATAAACCCTGCATATGTAATTCACTTTAACTTCTTTCTAATTGCCTCTCCGATGGTTTTCCATCATCAGTGGTGTCTTCGGGGGATTTTGGTAATAAAGAGAAGTATGGGACACAGGAGATGGTGCCACTGAGGGGAAGGAGCTGGAGTGACAGGCCAGTACCTGCCTTTCCCCAGCTGGGAATTCTAGCCTTGGACCTCTAGACATGCCAGAGAGCCACGTTAGGGCTGGATTCAATCACCGGAGTTCCATGGACTGTGGTTTGGCCAAAAAGTCACCTAAAGGATCTCTTGGACTCCTCATCCTTGCCCCAGCTGCCTGTTCTCCTGCACACCTTCCCAAGGCTCCAAACAGCAACTTCCCAAGGAGATTTGTTCTGCTGAAGTGTTCTTCTGTCTGACGTCCTCTTCTGAAGTCCCTTGGGTCTGCACATCTTGAGATGTTCCCAAGTCCTTCACTGATCATTCCTGGATGTGTTCAGGACCTGGATTTTTACAAAAAGGGGAGCTCAGGTCCAAAGGGGATCAGCAGTTGCTCCTGGAGCTCCCAGGGCTAGAAAGGCTGGCACAATCAGGAGGTGGGTGGGTGGCAAGTCCTGCTGTTTCTTGACTTTTTAGCAGTTCTGGGAAGGTGCCCCTGACAGTTAAGTGCTTTTTTAATGGTCCCTTTGGACTGGCTCCATCTATTTGCTGTTCCTCTCAGGATTTCTATTCCCTTCTCTACCATCCACCACCTCCTTCCCCAGTTCCACCTCAGTTCATCTGCTGCATTGTCTTCCTCTAATTAGCTCCTTCCTGAGTTGTTTCTTTCATCTGTGCAATTGAATAACAGCTGAAGCAAACGTCGGAGGAGGGAACTGAGGGAAGGAGGCTCATTTGACTGGAAACAGCTGTCATTCCCTGGCCCAGAGGGGCTGCTGGAGAACGGAGGAACGGGGCTTCTGTCCTTCCTCGCCCTTCCTGGCCAAGGTCTCCTTCTGAGGAGAGAGGGGGCACAGAGCCATTTGCTAAAGGACTCACCAGTGGGCAACTTGCAGGAATTACACCGGCTGGAAATCCCAGCAGCTGCCTGCCAAAGGTTCCCTTGGCTCACATCTCTCCTAGCCTGCTGGCCTTTGAATTAAAACAGTCTAATTAGCGCAGCTCATTATAATCAGTCGTCTCGGGCTGCTGAAGATGTGCAATGGAGGCTGATTCCTGAGCGCCTTCACAGGGGCTGGACTCGGGTGGTGCCAGTGGGGTTTCTGGGAATCTCTGAGGGAAAAGGATGCTTTGTGGTCATGGTGGTGTCACGCAGGCTGGACAGTCCCCTTGGGAAGGATCCCTCAGGAGGGATGTCACTGCCTCATGGAGGATTCAGAGGAATCCCCTTGGCTTTGAGTCACCCTAAGGAGCAGATGTCCACTCCTCACACCCTCCGCCCTGGCTCTCGGGGTAACCACAGGATAAAGCCAGGAGGAGAAGCTGGGTCTGGGTTCTGTTTCTTTAGTGGAAAAATGCTTTGCTGTCATCGTGTCACCCGGGCTGGACAGTCCTGTTGGAAAGGCGAGTTCCCTCAGGATGGGTGTCACTGCCTCAGCCTGAACACGGAGGATTCAGAGAAATCCCCTCAGCTTTGCGTCACCTCTGGGTAACCACAGGATAAAGCCAGGAGAAGCTGGGTCTGGCTTCTTTTCTCTAGAGCCAAGGCACAGTTTGTGCATTCCCTGCTCAGGAGGCAGAGGATGTTTCCTCCTCCCCAGACCTGCAGGAGATGATGGGTGAATCTCCCATCTCCTCCCCGCAGTCCCTGCAGGACCTGCCCAGGCAGCTCTGTGGGCACCGCTGTCCCCGTCAGTGGGCACTGATGCCCTGCCCTGTTCTGCGAGTGGCTCCTGCCAGCCTGCCAAGCACAAGGGAACGCCAGACTCGCCATGCTGAGCTGATCCAAACCCTGCCCTCAGACCAACACCTCCTGCACGAGGCCTGGGATTTGGGAACTCCACCACTGAGAGAGCTCCCGTGCTCGGCTTCGGGTTCTTCAGCCGCTCCACCAGCAGCGTCCCTCCCTCCTTCCCTCCCTCATCCCCCTCCTCGTGTCCCAGGATGGGCACAGCTCCAAAGGGGGGCGCAGGGGCTCCCGTTTTAGTGACACTCCGAGCAGAGGCGGCAGCTTCCCAGCGGGCACCAACTCCCACACAATTCCAAAAGCACAGGGGGCCGCTGAAGATCCATGGGGAGCACGGAGCCCCCGGGAGCAGCGGGATCTGTCCCCTCACTGACACTCGCTCGCAGCTGGGCACTGACATCTCAGGGGGAGGCAAGCACGGGCAGCTTTGGCAGATGCCAAAAAACCCCCAGGCCTGGTGGGTTTTGTTTTTTTGTTGTTCTCCAGGGTTTCTCCAGCATGCCAGCTTGCAGGCAGGACAGGAGGTGGGGACACAGCCTGGCACTGTTTGTCACTATCAGAAGGGGTCACTGCTGACAGATGTCCTCAGAGCTTTTAGAGCCCACAGAGCTGCTAAACACTAATTTTTTAAATGAAGTTGTCAACTGATCTGTGATTTGATTGTGCAATTGCAGCGTTCAGGATAAATCATGCAGAAAATCATCTAATTAAACTAATAAGGAGTCCAAGGCAGGAGATGTTCTCTGGTTGTTGCCTTGGTCACAGGGGGAGGAGGGAAGACCCTTTTGGACAATATTTTTTTCTCAAGACAGAGAAGAAAATGAGACTAATGTGTATTTTCGCCTGGGCCTTCCTGCAGTCTGGGACGCTGTGGTATCACAGATCTGTGCAGCTGGTGCGGAAGCTTTGGCTCCCCAGCTCTCATCCCTGGGTATTTTCCTGGTGAGGCCAGGCTGGGGTGTGGATAAGGTCAGGGAAAATTAATTTTGGGGCTTGCCTGCCCAGCTGCCTGGAGGTGACTGAGGAAATACAATCCTCTGCATTTTTTTACCTCGCTGGTTTTCCCGCTGTGCTTCCCGTGCCAGGAATGTCCGTGCAGGAAGATGAGGGCTGGTGTGAATATCCTGGAGCAAAATGTGTCTGATACATCTCTGAAGAGGGATTTAGGCAGCATCTAATTATCCCAGCCCAGGATTTGGACAGGATGGCAGCTCTGACACTCGGACTCCATACAAATCAGGAGCTTCCCTGCTTCCCGCTGCTCAGGACCTTGGGTTTGTGCTGCACATGGAAAACAACCACACAGGAGCCCTGAGCCAGTCCTGCCCTCTCTGTCCTAGCTCAGGGCTCGTCAGGAGAAGCCCCATGGGTGTCCCCAGCAGGGAAAAGCCCATTCCCAGAGTGGGGGTTATTCCCAGTGCTGAGTGTCACCCCCTGAGACAGCTGCAGTCCCCTGCAGTGACACCAGCTGCGAGTGTCGGGCTTTGAGCCATCGAAGGATGCAAGGGAAATTCCAGGCAGCTCGGATCTGTTTCATTCCCAGCCATCCCTCTCTGCTGCTGCATTTCCATAACTGCTGAAAAATACAGGGACACGTCTGGAGGGGACCTCCGGACCTCTGGATGTGTCCCAAAACCTCTGGGAAGGCTGCTCCTCACCAGTCTTCCCAGATGTTTTGTCCCTCTTTAAAGCACCCATTTGCTGGGTATTAATCACTTCTGGGTTTTATCCTCAAACCTGCTGGGAAGGGCATTTTCCGAGCTGCGGATGGACTGGCCCAGTCTGGGTTCAGCTCAGCAAGTGCAATAATGTTGTCTGAGGGTCAGACAGGGAAGGGAAAACGAAGCAGAGCCCTCAACAGCTTCTGCCAGCATTGCAGAAACCTGATTTTTGCTCTGAGGTAACACCTTTCCTCCAGTGCTGCTTTTGACAAACATATCATTGAATCCTTTAGGCTGGAGAAGACGTTTAAAATCACTGAGCCCAACCATTCCCCCAGCACTGAACCCTCAAGTGCCACATCCACACATCCATTCCATCCCTCCAGGGATGGCCACTCCACCACTGCCCTGGGCAGCTGTGCCACAGCTTGACAACCCTTTTAGCGAGGACATTTTTCCTACCGTCCAATCTAAATTTCCCCTGGTACAACTTGAGGCTGTGTCCTCTTGTCCTATCATTGCTTGATGTAGCCCAGAGAGCAGGAAGAGCTGATTTTCTGCAGCAGGCACAGCACACGCACTGGTACGAGCGTGAAGGACCTGAGAAATGGGATCTGAGCAGGCTGGAAATAAAGGAGTAGGAGTCAGAAACTGTCAAATCACGCCAAACGAAAAAGATTGTATTTTGGGTTCTCCTTGCATAAGGCATGTAGGATGGCCTGTAGCACATTTCTTTTCTCTCTTTTTCTCATCTCTCTCGACAATTTTTCACTTGGTCACCGAACTGAAAAATTCATCCTTTGCGCCGCTTTAAGTGGAGTTCCATGTCAGAGAGTTTCTCGAGGAGCAGCAGTGGCGGGGATGTTGGTGGGGAAGGTGGCAAGAACAGCATTAATCCCCACTCTGTGCTCTGGGCCTGAGAGAGCTGTTAACTCACAATAACACCTCGGGGGATTATTGATTTTCAAAGTGACTGTCTTGTTTTTGACAGCGTAATTTTGTCACTCCTTGGGTCATTTTACTTTCTAATGGGAAGGAAAGTCAGAGGATCAGACTCCTCTTTAATGGAGAAAGTTATCCAGCTCTTTTGTGGCACTGGGAAAGGAGTGTACTCGTCAAAGTTGGGAGGTTGGTTGAAAGTCACGCCTGTGCCAAGCAGGGTTGGGTAAAGCCAGATCCTTCTGCTCCAAACCAGGACTAAAGGTGTCAGTACCCTCTGAAACCACATCAAACCTCCGCTGGAACATCCAGGATGGATTTGGTGGCAGTGGGAAGCAGGGAAATTACTGCCTGGAAGGCGAGGGAAATCTTTGCCCCAATCACATCCCAGCTTTTCCGCTCTCCGGTGAGAAACCAAGGAAAACAGAATATTCCTGCAGAACTGCTCCTTAGTTCTCATCCAGGGAGGAGCCTGAGCCGGGAGGGACCTCCTGGAGAGGACAGGATCAGTGAGCAGCACTTGGTCTGCATCTCTTTTGTTGGTCAGCAGCTCTGTGCTGCTCCATGTGCTGGGAAGCATGAGGAAGAGCTGGGGAAGGATGGAGGGAGAGAGGGAAGGAGGGAGGGAGGGATACTCCCTGCTCTCCGGCATCCATCGCTTGTGGGGAATATCACCTCCCCTTCCCCGGCAGCCCAGGCAGGCCCCGGCTGTGTCTGACCTGGGCTGCACATCAGCTGCTCCTGGAGCCGATGAAGAGAACGGTCCCAGGAGTCCGGAGGAGGAGCAGCTGCGCTGGGTGCTCAGAATTCAGGTGCTCATTGCCTCCGCTTCAAAGTTCACCTTCCTTCCTCAGAATCCCATCAGAGAATGTTTCTTCCCTTCTGTTTGAGTTAAATACCCTGGTCTGGGAAGGTTTTTTTTTAAACTTAGTTTAACATCGGGGTCAGCCTGGCCCCCAGGCTGGGTTTATTTGTTGGTTTAGTTTACCAGGAGGCATTTCCTGCTGGCACATATCTTGTTCAGATGGCCAGGAAAAGATCTCCACTGGAAGGATAATTTACCATTGCAGGAGCTTTTCCAGGGTATCCCTGCCTCCCTAATTATGCCCCACAGGGCAACCAGGGGGAAAACCTGTCCCTGGGGACCTCTCCCATCCCACTGCACCATGACTGCTCCTTTATCTTCTGCTGCTTCTCCACCCTTCCAGCTGTAACTTCTGAAGATGACCACAGCATTACAGGAACCTCTGATTTATCTGTGGGACGAGCAGAATGAAATATCCCACCCAAAATGAGGATCTTATCCCCTCAGAGGAAGGCCACTGGGCTGCTGGGACTGCCAGAGGATGCTCCTATGGATAACTGAGCTTCATTTCCGCTTGGATATGTGGGCTGGGAGACTGGGCCAGCTGTATGGGCAGAGACAGCTTCCTCAGAGAGTCAGGGTTGTATAAAACTGCTGGCCTGAGTTATTGTCACTTTAAGGACTCCAACTGTAACTCTCCAGTTATCAACTTTCCTAAGTGTTTACTCCCGGATCTGGGGAGAAAGGGAATAGGTGTGGCAGGGGAGAGACCCTTGGCAGATAAGCTTCCAGCAGCTCATTATCTGCTGGGGAGATTTCAATGCCTGGGAAATATAAAGCTGCTAATTTGTATTTTAATATTCCTCCTGTGTCCCATCGGCCATATAAATTACGTAAATTCAATCAAAGGCTCTCCCTTATCTGTTGCCTGCCTGTGCCTTGCTGGGGAGCTGGATCAGCTACGGAGAGAGAGAGAGGCTGGGAATAGAAATCTGAGATCCCTCCCGATATATCAAAGTCAGACAAAGGGAGAGCATTGATCGCAGGCAGCCAGACAACAGCCTGGGCAATAAAAAAAAAGAAAAAGAAAAAAAAATTTAAAAAAAAGATGAAGAAGAAGCAGAAGGAACAATCCCTCTTTTCTCTTCCCTATCAGCATCCTGAGCTGTGAATTACAAGTGAATGAGAGCTGACTTATTCCTTTTTTGAGGGAGAAACTCACGCACAGGAGTCAGGGCAGCAGGAATTATGGCTCCCCTGGCCATCATAGATTGGCCCCCCTGTGAGCCTGTAGTATTTTGTAGGACTGTTTATGGGGCTAACTTTAATGTCTTAATATATATGTGCAGTGTGCCAGAATTACAGCTGCAGGGGGAACCATAACTTGGAACTTCCTGACTTCCGTGCGTGTAAAACCTCAGCTGCAATGTTAATTTACTTGAGGATTTTTTGGGTTGTTGTTGGTGTTGTTGTTGTTGAGTCGTTCCCTGCCCTGATTCTTTATGGATACAAGAAGGACAAGAAAGCAAAATGCTGTTTTGGTGCTGGAAATGATGGATTAGCTCTGGTAATTCCAGGCAGGAGGTGGCTGTTGGTGTGGAGAGGAGGTGGGAATTTCAAGGCCGTGGCTTGGAAGAAGAAAAGGAGGCCTAGAGCTGTCAGAATTACAAGCACGGGATGGTTTAGGAGGGTTTGGTGTTGCAGGAGCTGTGTCAGGCTGTGGGAAGCAGCACTGGAAATCACCCTCACAGGACCAGGCAGGCTGAGCTTGTTCTGCTCTTCTGTTGAAGCCAGGAGAGGCTGGGTTCACTCCCACTGCCAGCACAGCTTTATGGCCCCACCTTGGTCAGTCGGGGGCAGCCACTCAAAGAATCATTGAATCACTGAGTTGTTGAGGTAGGAAAAGCACTCCAAGGTCATCAAATCCAACCGTTCCCCCAGCGTGGCCAAGGCCACCACTGAGCCGCGTCCCCAGGTGCCACATCCACGTGTCTGTTCAATCCCTCCAGGGATGGGCACTCCACCACGGCTCTGGACAGCTGTGCCAGAGCCTGACCACCCTTTTGGAGAGGGAATCCTCCTGGAAAAGGTGGAGCAGACCCTGCAGGTACCAGCAGTGAGGATGATGAGGACAGTGAGGGCCTCCCCAGCCAACCAGAGCAGGGCTGATTGTCCAGCAGCGCCAGGCTTGGTTTAGTTTGAGGGCTGCACAACTTTTTAAGTCTTTTCCTTTCCCTCATGAGAAAAGCCACCATCAAGTTTGAAGTGAAGGAACTGTTGCCTTGAATGATGTCCCTGGTTTGCTGCACCTCCATCTCATGCTGCTTCTCTAATGACTTGGTCAGGGTGATGGCTCTTCTCTGCTCAGCTGAATCTCTCCATCTCACTCATTGGCACCTCTGAGCTTTAAGGTCTCTAATTCTGTGTTGAAAGCACTTGAAATCAGCTCAAAAGCTCGGAGGGAGCGAGGGCAGGCGGGCTGACCGACCGAGTGCCACACTCAGTTTGATTGCTCCTGTTTTATTTCCAGCAGCAACCTGAACGGAAAAAAAATCAAACAAATACGGTTTTTGAAGGGGGGCAGAAATAATAAAATCGAGTTAAAGGAAAACAGGAGTGAGACATTTCAGCTCTCCTGGAAACACATTCTTCTTCCAGGGGCCAGAACCTGTCTCTGTTGGAGACTCACACAGGAAGAGCAGGTGCACGGCAGGTCTGGCTTGGGGGGTTCCTTTTGTCTGTTTGGTGCACAAAACTGTTTTTCCCACCCCAGCCAGGCACAGCCTGTGCTGTCCAACCAGCAGAACACAACCCTCAAACCAGGGCACTCAAGTGCTGCTGTGGAGTCATCGTGCTCTAAGAGCCTTACGAGAAACCCTTTTCCTCCTAGACCATCACACCCTGCTCCCATCCCTGCCCAGACTGATTTATAATCAATAACACCAAATCCTGCTGCCTCCCTCATGCTGTTGAAAGCAACAGAGTTACCCCAAGAACCTGTTTTGCCCTCCTGCACCCAGAAATGCAGCAGACAGAAAGAAATCCCAGCCAAACCACGCTGTCTGCCAGAAAAATAACCACATCTGTGCCCTCCCAAACTACTCACACTGCTGAGCGTTTGCTGCCTGCCTCTGACTGCCCCTGTGGATAAAACCACGCAGAAGGAGTGAGCCACTTGCCTAAAGGCAGCTCTTCCTCCTCTGCACACAGGGATCAGGGAGGCTGAGAGGCGCCTGTGCTACCCCGGAGCCTTTGGCAACCGCGGCACAGCCCTGCCAAGGATTGCAGCTCGTTTTCCCCAAGGCTGGTGTAGCATTAAGTTCTTCTATCCAAAAGCAGCCTTTCAAATTGCTGCCTGGTGTGTTACATAAATCCTCCCCAGGATCCTCGGAGACTGCAAGCAATTACACTGAGGTGCTGAGGAAGCAAGTGAGAGCTCAAAGAAAGGTTAAGAGGAGGGGGAAAAGAAAAAAAAAATAAAAAGAACAACAAAAATCCCAGCCCTGGTAGCAGCCTGGAGTGGGAGGGCGGCCACGTAAGACAAGGCTGTGTGACCAGTGTGGAAATTGCTGCATCTTGGCCCGTTCCAAGCAAGGCCCTGGGGAACGTCACCCATCTGCCGACAGCGGTGCAATGGCTTAAGAATAATTAGGGAGCATTGATGCCCTAAAATAGGAGAAACTCTTGTCAGCAGGGCCCAGAGATGGTTCCTAGAATCCGCTCTCTTGAGGGCATTGTCGGGGTGCTGCCCAGTCAAGGACATGCCCTGATACAGTTCTGTGTGAGGCCGGCGTGTTTGCAGCCCCACCGAGGTGTATCAAGCTCTGAGCGTGACCAGCAACCTCCCAGAAATGGCTTAAGAATAATTAGGGAGACAGCTTGATTGGAGGTGTTTTGAAAAAGCAAAAAGGTTTTGATTAAAGCAAAAATAACAAACGATACAGAACAAAAGAACAGAGGGGAGGGGATCCCTTGCACCTGCTGAGACACCCCGAAAAGCCCCAGGAGACTCCGCGCTCTCTCCTGAGTATTTAACGATCTCGGAGGGGTTTTTGGCTTGCTGCCCAATAGAAAACAGCTGCATTCCTTCAGCTAAAGAATCCAGCAGGTGCCTTTGTCCTGGCTCTGGGCCAATCGCGGTGAGAGAAGCTGAGAAGTTTCTGGTTCATTTTCCTTAGAAGTTCAGGGGCGAAACTGAAACTCTTTTCCTGGTGTGGGAAGCCCTGCTCGGGGGTGGGGGTGCACTGCACCAATCCCCCCCTGTACAGACCCGGCTGTGGGGACACGCAGGAGAGCTCCGGGGTGGGCTCCTCGCTGCCTCCCACCTTGTCCTGCAGGACCCGGCGGCAGCCAGCACGGGACTGCCGCACCACAGGCTTCCCCGGAGAGCAGCTCACAGCCGAGACTGCCCTGCTCCGTCCCTGTGTCCTGGAGCCTTCCAAGGGCCCCCGCAGGCTGGGGTGGGGTGAGGAAGCAGCATGCAGAGGCTGAGGCGAGGTGAGGAAGCAGCATGCAGAGGCTGGGCTGGAAGGAGGCGGCCGGAGCGCTGCAGTTCCCGGGGGCAGGTGAGGAAGCAGCATGCAGAGACTGAGGTGGGNGGCGGAGGTGAGGAAGCAGCATGCAGAGGCCGAGGTGAGGAAGCAGCATGCCGAGGCTGGGCTGGAAGGAGGCGGCCGGAGCGCTGCAGTTCCCGGGGGCAGGTGCCCGGTGCGGGGCTGAGGTCCGGCCGTGTCCGCGGTGCTCCAGGCGCTGCCCTTCGGCTCTGCGAGCCAAGCTGGGGCTGTTCCAACGCCTTCCACCCAGCTGCCAACGGGAGCTGTTACCTCCCCTGCCTCCCCACTTCCCCTCAGGGCCATCATCTCCATTAGTGAGCATCTCCAAAGTGCTTGCAGGGCAGAGTGGAGCTGCTGGCCCGGAGCTCCCCCCACGCTTGATGCACAAGTGCTGTTTTCCCAGGGCTGCCCTGTGCCTAATGCAGCCAGCGCTGCCTTCTTCCCTCGTGTTTTGCTCTCCTTCAGTCCCATAATGTTGTTATCCCTCACCACCTGACAGCTCCAGTGCCTGGCCAGAGGTAACTTTTGGGGGAAGGGGGGCTGGGGTTGAAGTGAATCCATCAAATAGATTTCCCAGGGCTGCCCGAGTTCCTGGTGCTCAGAACAGATGCATTTCCCTAATAGGCACGGGCATGGATTTCCGTGCCAGGCAGCTGCATTAAGGAAATGGATGGCAGGTCCTGGAGACAGCTGAGCTCCGGGTGGAGGAGGTTTAATCCAGGGACACTGTCCTGGCCAATGTGTCGCTGTCTGGTGGGAGGATGCAATAATAACTCTCTCTCTCAGCTGTGCCTTGGAGGTTCGGCAGCTCCTGATAACCTGCCCTTATCAGCAGTGGAAGCAAACAGAGGGAAGCTGGAACAGTCAGGCAGGAGCAAGGCAGGAGCCCACGAGTTAATCCACAACTGCTCAGGCCAGGCTGCCACACTCCAGCACCTCTGAGGGATCCCTGGCAGGCAGCAGAGGCAGCCTGTGGACAACTGAATTAGCAAAATATCTGGAATCCTTCCAGAGGGGTGCCAGGGAGCTGCAGGACTGGTGGATGATGCTCAGAGAGAGTGGCTGATCCCTCTGAACCATCCCAGGGAGAAGGAGTGAGTCAGGGTTTTTTCTCTCTTCAAGTCTAAACTGGGTAAAAAAACTTCACCTTTGGACCTCCAGGTCCCGGCAGAGCCCCGTGCTCGTGGCCGTGTCCCCAGGACCCTCACTTCCATGATGTTTTAGCTGGTTCCCACTGGATGCCCTTTCCCTAATTCTTTCCCAGGTGGGTGTAGCCCACAGAGCTGCCTGGCTACTCCTCAGCACAAGGAGCTGAAGAGGATAAGGCAAATCTGAGTAAAATAGAAGGAAAAGGAGGATCTGTGGGCCACTGACAGCTTTCCTGCTATCTCCAAGCATCTTTGAAAGACTTTCCCTTCCTTTGACAGAGCCAGCCAGCTCTTCATCTGGGAGCTGCACGAGTCTCAGGCAGCTTCAAAGCTGGATGGTTGCATTCACGTTCCCAGCTGCGAGGACTTTCAGAGTCTATATTTAGGCTTTTCCATAGGATAAGGGACAGGCAGCATGGGTTCTGCTGAAGGAAATTATGTTTCTCTGACCCGCTTAAATCCTTTGGATGAGTTAAGAGACCAGTGGATAAAAGGGAATGAGAGAGTATATATACACACACTCCTTTTGGATTTCAAAAGCCGTTTTTGATAAAGACCCTGACAGAGAGTTATCAAGGCATAATGGTGAGCAGGGGGCGCAAGTTAAAATCCCTGCGATAGATTAACGCTGGTGGAGAGAATGGGAGGAAATGGGCGATTCTCAGCAGGGGAAACGGTGATTGCCAAGGGGACGTTCCACGAGGATATTGCTCAGTGCGTTTCCCGTGGCTGTGGCACAGAGCACAGGGGTGCGTGTGCTGATGACACGTTTGGTGTTTGTTCCTCCCCAGCGCTGCCAGCCCGCTGTCCTGATTTCCACCTCTGACTGAAGCTGGCCCAGCTCTGCTGCCAAGAAGCGCCTCTGCTCTGCACTCCAGGCCCTTTTCTTTGCGGGCAGCGAGGGCAGCAGACTGGTTGGTAGCTGGAATGCTCCTTGCCAGCTGCCCACCCTCCCCAGCTCGCCGGGCTGCCCAGGCTGGCACGCTCTGCTGCCAAATGTCCCAGTCCGGGGCAGTGGCCGCCAGTGCCCGTGTCAGGAGAGCTGCCCAGCACAGCACAGGGGGCTCTAATTACTCTGCAGCCCTGGCAGGATGTTGGGAGAAGGAAGTTAATTAGCAGGATGCGTTTGGACACCTCTGCAGGGAAGGCAGAGCTGGGCTTCACCTTTCACTCTGATTTTCTCAGCCCACCATCCCCATGTCTGTGTACATCGTAGTTGTCCTGCTCTTCCTCTCTTGTTGGTAGATCCTGCAGCTCCTGCTGTGGCAGCACACTTGGGATCACACTTTTCCCTGCTCCCCAGGCTCCGTGGGCCAGGCCTGGGCGAGCTGTGCTGGTGTCTCCTTGTGCCCAGAGCTGAGCTCACAAGTCCTGCTGAGACTTCTGTCCCACAGCCTTCCTGCCTCTGCTCCCTCCTCCCGCCCTCACCCACGCTCCCCCCACTGGAATTGTGGCTCAATTGGATTACAGTAATTAACTTTTGGTCACACTTTCCAGTGAGCGGTCAGGAGGGAGAAGAAAAGAAGGGAAGTTAATTGAGATGAAAGGAGACAACACCAAGCAAGGAGTTCTGCTTAATTCCTGTTGGGGATGCCCAGGGAAGTGCTGCAGTGTTTGCAGTGGGCATGGAAAGCCCCTGACACCACCTGTGTCACATTGTGCTCTGCCTTTGGCAAAGGGGACTGTTTGTATTGAATTCCCTCATTTTTCTTCCCACGCTTCCTTTTCCCTGTGTTGATAATGACACAGCTTCACCTACACACTGTGAATGTGAATTGGACAAATTATTTTGGCTTGGTGGGCTCCAAACCCTGTTATAAACTCCAACACGTGGGTGCTGTCTGGTCTGAGAGGCCCTTGTGGAGTTGTTCCCATTCCCTGTAAACAAGGATTTGGCCTCACCTCCCACAGCAGCTCCCAGCCCCTGTGACATTTCGATCTGCTCCAGGATTTATGGGAGGGAAGATCGTGCCTCATTTGTTAAATGAAATGCCTCAGATAAGGCATTTCCATTTATTAAGGCAGTTATTATATTATAATTAAGCACCAGTTGCTGGCAGAAAACATATTTATGGAGGTTTAACCATGCAGCCTGAGAGAGATAAATAGAGGGTGTGGAAGTGCCTGGGGTTTCTCATCTCAGGGAGAGGCATGACCTGGAGCTCAGGACACTTTCCTGGCCAACAGCTGGGCAGGAGCTGTTGAAAATGGAATGCTTTTTCCAGCAAGGGGAACTGGAGCTGCTCTGCTGGGAATAGACACTTTCCAAAGCCATGGCAGCCTGGTTTGTGAGGGCTCACACTGAGTCCCCTTCATCCTCCTGCTCCTGCTGAGAGCTCAGACGTCCCGGGTGCTGCAGGACTGAAAGCTTCACTCCCTTTCCAAGAGCCATGATGGAAAGCTTCCCCTCCTTTTCCAGGAGTTATGCTGGAATCCTGCTCAGAAATCCCTGCCCTCCTTCAGGGCTGTGCTGAAGGGAGGGCAGGGATTTCGCTTCTCTGCTGCTGCAGCTGAGGGAGCAAAGGGAGCGTGGAGAAATCGGGGGGAATGTGAATAGGAAAGCACTCTGAAGCTTGGGATCAGGCAGGGATTTGGGAGGGTTGGGGAGATATAAAAGAGACTTGAGAGAAGTGTTTTCTCTGGGATTCACACCACAAAGTCCATCTCAGTGTGGTTTTTAGAGCTGCCTTGAGGCTGCATAACACGGCAGCTTCAAAGAGGAGAGAGAGAGGAACAGGGAATTAATGGGGCTGCTCCCCGTGCCCTGCCTGTCCTGCTGCATTCTGACTCCACAAAAACTCGGGATGAGCAATTATTCTGGGAGATGTGGGCCAGTCTGGAGGGTCACAGGCGGCTTGGCTCCTCACTGGGCACAAGTGAGGCCATTTCATGCTCAGCCTGTGTCCAGGTGCTCCCTGCTGTCCGCATCCAGAGGGTTTAAAACCTCATCCCACATCCAGAGCGTTTAAAACCTCATACCCCCACCCCAGATCATCTTCTCTCCTTCTCCCTCTCTTGGCACGTTGTTGCTGCAGTATTTTTTCAGCACGTAGTTAAACCCAATAAAATAATCATTATTGCTGCAATTATTTCCAAACAGATTAAATATCTGCCACGCTCCCCGTCCCGGTATGAAACAGGAGGAGCCATAAACTACCTCAGTGCATAAAAACGGGGAAGGGAGCAGGGAGGGATGACATTTCATCTGGCTTCCTCATGGGCCCGTGTAGTTACTGGGAACATTTGCATATTTTTAATGCAGTGCCTCTTTAATAAATTCCTCCCTCCAGACACATTAAAAATGGGGCTGAGCATCAGGATAGGGAGCATTGGAAACTCCAGGCTCCAGGCTCAGCCACAGAGCAGACAGGCAGGGCGATGTCTGTGGGATGGATCTGGGAAGGAAGGAGAGCAGGGAAGGAAAGGACAGCACATCCCATCACTTTTTTTTTTCTTTTTTTTTTGTGTGTGTACACCATCAGCCAACGCCATCTGTTTAATTTTTGACCTTTTTGTTGTGTGACCTCCTTTGAACTTCACCGGGAATTCTCCAGGGTAATATAGTTTCTTTGCATTCAGGGGCAGGATTATTTGCTATTAAATTGGAATTCAGGGAAGAAGGAGACTTAAGTTCTTCTCCTGACCTGTTAATCTGCTGGGGAGTAAGAATATTGCCTGTAATTACAGGGGGTTTTTGTGGGGGTTTTTTGGTTTGGGTTGGTTTTTTTTCGTTTTTTTTCTTTTTGGCTTCAGTTCAGGCCAGACCCCACACTTGCTCTTTAGGCCTCTTATGGCAAATACCTCTTTTTTGAGAACAGGCTCCTGTGTTCCTTCAGAGCCACATGTCCTGTCCACTGTCCCCAACCACGCTGCTGCCTGTGGGCCTGGAATATTCAGGGAAGAGGGAACCCAGCCTGGATAAATACCTGGAGCTCAGCAGTGACTCCCACACGACCCCAGCGAGGCTGGACTAATCCAGGTCCTTCAGGGCGCTGCTGGAGGGATGCACACATGGAGCAGAGGCCAGCCAGGTCCCTCACCCCACCACAGGCTCCCACCTCGAGCTCAAAAGGATCTCCTCAGCTTTTGTCTCTCTGATTCCTTTTTTCCTCTACCCCTTTCCTCCCTTTCTCACCTTTCCTCACCCCGGTGGGGCGCCCAGGGAGAGGTTTCTGGCAGTGTGAGGGTGGGGTGAGGGAGGTGGTCCCCAGCTGTGACTCCAGGCAATGTAGTTGTTCCTCCTCTGCAGTTCCCAATGGATGAGGATGGCTCTGCCGAAGCTTCCGCTGATTTTTCCCTAGAAAATAGTTAATTTCCTGACCACTGCCACCTCTCCACAGAAAAGCTGCGTTCACTTTTCTCCCAGAACAGCTGGAAAGTGGAAGCTGTCCGGTCCCCAACTGCTGTAACCCAGCCAAGTGGAACAATTCCTATCCCGGCGGGCTGACCTGCAGTTTGGAACAGCTGATTCTCCATGTCCTCTTCGCTCCAGGGGCTCCCAAGTCCATTCCCATCGCCAGGACATTGCAACTGCTATTCCTGGCTCCTGAGGAGGGAGGAACCTGTGGTGTATCCCAAGGCAGGATGTCCACAGCGAGCTCCACCTCTCCTGGAGCACTCCAGCATCCTCGGGAAACATCAGCGCCTGGAGATTGGCTTGAAACGCCACAATTCTCAGAGAGCTCTTTCCAGTTCCTGGCCAGCTTCGAGGCCCCTGTCAGGGAGATGTCATAAACCAAGAGAGGAATATTTTGGGGTCCTCTCTGCCTTGCGCCCCTGTGGGTGTAGCTCTGCCTGGCAGGCTGAAGGCACAGAGAGTGCATCTGAAATTAAGAAGGACTTTTAGTTAATGCACTCCAGAAGTGGCTTCCATGGCACCTCCACCGACTCTTTTATCAGCAGAACAGAGCACAGGAGAAATCGTAGATGAAACAAATACAGAAAATACATTAAGAGAGTAAGTAATGAGATCTGGGTGAAATTGCATCTTATGAAAAAGTAATCTGCAGCTTAGTGTGCAAGGAGGAGGAATTTGATGGAATAGAGGGGGCTCTCAAGAAAGGAATGAAGGAGCACATTACAAACAGACAAAGACAGCCAGGTGTGTTGTGGAACGCAGGGAAGCCGTTAGATTAGGATGTAATGGAAAAGGTTATTTTAATATTCTCTTTTATGGATATCGGTGTCAATATTATCTCAGGGAAGGAGAGAGCGAGGGAGGAGGGAAGGGGGGTGGGGCTGTGAAAAAGGCAAATAAATTGCAGCATGTACAAATTCCGGGGTGCTTTCATCAGCAGGAACAGAGACACGAGTGGCAGATCTGGCTGGGGCATCACGGGGGGACACAGAGTTCACGGGGTTTGTGGGCACAAACATCTCCCTGCCCACTCCTGACGGGATGGCAGCTCCTGCTTGGGAAGGGGCAGCCTGAGCTTCCCAAATCCAGGGCTTGTGTCTGGCTGGGATGGGGGGAAAGGGATCCCCTGCAGGATGGGATGGTTTGGCGATGTCTCATGGCCCAGCAAAGCTTCTCCTTCAGCGTGGATTTCAGTTATTGGGCCTTTTGCTGCAGCTGGGTCTGGGGGGGTTTGTCCCAGTGCCCCTGGGACAGGATGGGGACAGAGGGGCTCACAGGGACATGTTCTTAAAAGGGATTTTCCAACTCTGGAAATGCCCTTACTTTAACCATGCAAATCTCAAATCCAAGGCAGCCCCCTGGGCTCTCTCCCCAGGCCCTGGAGGGGCAGAATCACCTTCTCCAGAGGTTTTGTCGCCCCTCACAACTGCAGCAGATGTCCACTGCCAGCACCTCTGCTTTAGCTGCACAAGGGGTCAGGGATCATGGATTTGGGGTGATTTTGGCCTTAGAGGACAGACACAGGATTTGTCTGGGCAGCCGCTGAGGCACGAACAGCCCAAACTCAGCCTTGAGTCTCCCCCTCTCCTTTCTCCTGCCCCCCCAGCCGCATCCCTCCCTGGCACAGCCTCTCCCCTCCTGTGGCCCAGGCCTTCCCCTGGCGGTGACACTTCACACACCTGGCACTTATCAGCCTCTCCCAGCCAGCCCTAATTAAGTATTTGCCTCATTAGACAGAGAGCTGAGGCCCTGTTGACTTGCTGAGGTCAGCGAGGTGCACCTGTGAGCTGAGCCTTCTGTTTCTCCCGCTCCTGCTGCAGCAAGCTGGAAGTGCTGAAGCCCAGGAGCCATTTAGGACACGAGGCAGTTGGAAAATGCCACTTATGTCCCTTACCAGTTAGGAATTGAGCAGAAATCCGGGCATTCGTGCCATCCTGAAAGGATTTGCCATTCCTGTGTGTTGGGCTCTGTCCCCTCCTCCAAGAATCTTGGAGTGGGAGTATCTCCTGCCGCTGGGGATTTCTGGAGCAACAAGAAATCTCAATTCCAAGTCTTCCAGGCAGCAGCCAAAGCTCCTCTCAGGGCTCCCCCTGCTCTTGGCTGGCTGCAGAAGGAGCCTGGGCTGGATTCATTCAGCCCAGAGTGGAATTTTTGCTAACTAAAGTTTGATGAGCTCATTTCCTACCTGCTTTGCAATCTGACTCCAACACCTGCCGTTCCCAAACAAGGTGGGAAATGAATTCATTTCAGCCCAAGCCAGAGTGGGCGATTTTCTTTTGTAGTTTTGAATTTTTAGTGGATGGAGAAATCAGCAATGATTTCATTTGGGACTGAAGGAAGTGCTTTGTTCGACATCAAATGAGGAGTGGGAGGGTTTTACCCTTTTGAGTATGGTCAGGTGTAATGGGAGCCTGTGTGAGACGAGAATGAGCCCTGTGAGCTGAGAAATTGGAGTGGTCTCTCTGAAAAATGTCACACTGAAGTGTTTCAGACTGGGGGTGGAGGGGAATATTGCTTTCTGCTTTGGCCTTTTCAATTGAATATTGCCAATGCAGACAAATCTGAGGGGTTTTTTTTTGAGCCCAGCCTATGTGCCAGTGTCACCCAGCTCAGGTGGGGACAAAGACCTGAGTCAAGGTCCTTGATCACAAGGTTTAGTACCCAAAGGGGTTTTTTCCCCTCCTCCCACTGACAGCACAGCTCTGCCCTGCCTTAGCACCATCTCCAAACCTCCTTTTTGGAGGCAGGACACCCTCCTGAGCTCTTCCAGTTTGTTCTCACGCCTGGTGCTTGCACAGCTCCATCCCTGACAGCTCCTCCTGTTTGGTCCCTGAAATGAGCCACGATGCATCCACTCAGCACTGCTGGAGCCAAAAAATAAAAAGAGATAAATTAAAGGATGCTTTTTAAAAAAGGCTTCTTACCTGGGCACCTTTGTTCCTGCCTCGGTGAAAAAGAGGACGGAGTTTGCATAGGCAGGGCTGTTGAAATGAATGCAGATGAAATGGTTCAGTGTAATTAATTAAATGATCTCCAGCACCTCAGGAGGATCAGCAGCGTGCAGAGGACATAATTGGGTGTACACTGGCTGAATACATCATCACACACATGTGCGGGCTGCGTGCCAGGCCCAGCCACTCCGATCCTGCAGGATTCATAGTCCTGCAAAGCCAGAGTTCGGGAGAGCCCGAGGCAGGGCTGACTTCCCTGAGAGGAACTTGCCCAGCCTCATGTAGAACCACTCATGGAACGAACCTGCAGCTGCCAGGAGGCACCAGATCTGCGCCACGTGGACACGCACTTGCTGGGATGCCTTTGGGGTGTGCAGGGCTCCCCTGTGCAGCAGCACCAGCAGGGATCGTTTGCTCTGTCCAGAGCAGTTTCTCTCCGTGGTGCTGATTATTAAGTACCAAAGCAGTGCTTTGTTATTTTGCCTTACTTATTTCCTTTTCTAAACCCATTCTGGGGTGGAGGAATTCAGTGCTGGCAGGACTGAGCTGCTCTCAGCTCCTGCCTTCTCTGGGGGGCTGACCCAGAACTTGCTGTGACTAAAAGATCTGTCAGCTAATTCCATTGAATTTTAGCCTGCACCATGCAGGGTCAAGGCAGATCACAAAAAAGCCGAGTTGTGAGGGAGGACAGCCAGGCACTCACAAAGAAAAAGTGCTTTAAACATCCAAGAAGAAAAGTGGCCAAGGAAAATGATTTTCCAAGGTCCCTCCGTGCAGGCTGTGATGGGGAAGGAGCACAATGCCCAACGTGTCTGGCAGCACAAAAGCTGCTCTGGGAGGGAGCAGAACGAGCTGCCTGGTGATTAAACTTCCCAAATCACTGTTGGAGGAGCAGAAAACAACTGGAAATAAATTGACATCAAATTTCCTTCTTCCTCCTTGCCACAGCGAAGAGGGGAAATAACTTGGAGGGCTCAGCACCTCAGTGCTGGGCCGTGGGCCCCTGAGGCAGCTCTTGAGGCTGGAATGTCCCTGGGAGCCAGCACAGAGCCCCTGAGGCCACGAAAAACCTGGAGATTTTGCAGGCCTGACCCGGGAAGCTTTGAAAGGACCCCCTTTTCCAACACATCTCCTGAAAACCAAGTTCAGGACAGCCCTCGTGGCAACTTCCACTTTGGAAAAATATGGGTTTTCTTCCTCTCCTGCCTGTTCTGTGACTCTCTCCTTCCCCTGTCTCCCCCTTTCTCCTGCCATCCAGCAAATCATTTCCTTTGGCTCCTTCTCCAAGCTTCTCCGTGCGTGTCACAGAATCCACAAGACCTGAAGAGAGGGGGGAAGGGGAAAAACACAGCAGTAAGAACCCAGTTTATTATTTATAATGCTCAGCTGTAAGCAATAAACACAGGCAGGGAATGTAAATTCTGCCACTTCCTTACCCTCTCTCTATAATTCCCTGGTAAATTCGCATCATTCACTGTCAGCCTTAATGTGCCTCTATTTGTCTGAGCTCCCCATTTCTCTGGGCCTTTTTTTTTTTTTCCTGATGAAATAATATCTCCATGTATAGTTCTCTTCCTCTATCCTTAGACTTGTAAATTAAATTAATTTCAAATTCAAAGGGGTAATATCCTGCTAAAATGATCCGCTGTATCATTGCAGGTCATGGTGTTGAACTGTAAAATAAAAGCCTGTTTATAACTTATCATCTACAAGGCTTTCTTCTCCCAGAAACTACCACTGTGATGGAGAGAGCTGCCCGAGGAACTGGAAGAATATCCATTCTCTGTCAGACCAGAGGGAGGTGTTCACATATCCTGGGAATGTGGCATCCAAAAGATGACCTAGGTGGACTTGTTCAACCCAGTGCTGTTGTCTGAGCATCCCCCTTTCCCAAAGCTTTGGGGAGTTGTGGGAAATCCAGCAATGGGAATCAATGCCCTGCTCCCAGTTCCCTTCACTGTGGCCACGGGCAGAGCTGAAAGGAGGAAAGACAAAAGGTCCACATCCCATTTCCAAACCAGGGATTTACTCCTCAGTCCATTCCAGGAAGGCACAGCTTGGTTTTTCCAGAAGCGGGGGTGAGAAGTTGTTACTCCAAATTTCCTCGTCTCTCAGAAACAGCAGAAACTTCTGGCAGAATTATCCAAGATAATTTTCTTCTGTATTTCATTTTACCTGTTACATAGAGGATAAAAAGGAAAGATTGAGGAGAAGGCTGAGGTCTGTAAAGAGCTAAAAATGTTACCTCTGTCAAAAAGGGTTCTACTCCTCCCAAACCTCTCATCCAGTAAAGGAGCCCCCCAAAAAAGCAGGAGATGGAAAATCTGCTCCAGCTTCTGTGAAGCACCTCTGGACTCCCCACCCTGAGCACTGAGCAATTTAATAAACCCAAGTGAGAGACCCACAGGAGCCACCTCCTTTTCACAGGG